>CAKNXH010063666.1:57139-103794 GCA_932178445.1 Andricus quercusramuli | reverse complement strand
CACACAGGATACGGCGATCTTCCTACAATAAATATAGTTTTCAGTAGCAGAAGTACTATTTGTCAAAGTTTTTATAGTTTGATGATTTTAAAAATGCACATAAATTCCATATAATTGAAATGTTTTAATATTATATGGATATTCTCTGACAAATGTAAGACTAGTTCTTTTAGTGGGCGAGTGATCATTCTACGATAAGCAAGAGACTTTTCCATAATTTTTTTCTGGCAATAATGTTATTGTTACCAGTTGGAGAGAGAAAAATGTTCAATATCCTTAATATGAATGATAAAGGCATCTTGTATTACATAAAAATAATATATAAATTTGAAAATAACTGTACCAAATCTCTTGGTGGTCGGTCTGTATATTCGTCATGATAAATTCGATGATCAAACTCACAAGGTCCGTCATGTATTTTGACGACATCTGAAATAATTATTATTGTTTATTATAGTGTGAATGATTATTCCGCCTTAAAAATCTAGTTCTTTTTTGAGAATTGTATATGTTATATTGAACATGTAAAAAAATCCAAGTTGAATTATTTCGTATTGCATATTTAAAAGAGAAGAAGAACAATTTCGTTTTAGAAGCGTCCGAGGTTGAAATATTTCAAGTTTTAGTCGTCCAAAATAAAATTATTTGTAAAGGTGGTATTTGAAGTTATTTAAACAATTAATTTTCTGATAATACGAAAATCTCTTGCAACATTACTTATTCCGCATGCTCTCATGCAGTCGAAATGCTCGTGGGTCACAATCTCATTAAAAAATCCAGAAGATATGCAAATTTCGTCCACGCCTTCTTCCATCTAGAAAATATATTTTTCCAGCTCACAATTTTGGGATATTTGGTTTTCGATATAAAGACTGTTTAAAATGTTGTATACTTACACCACGTTCATAACAACTATGGACACACTCAACGGGACTTCGCCTTCGCTACAAGAAATTAATATCATTTTAGTTAGCAGGAGTGCTTGTTATCAAAGATATTACATATTGATGATTCGCAATGTCAGACAAATTCCATACGATAGCAAATTTTATTTAAAAATGTAGACATATATTATATAGGAATTTTGAATAACTGTTCTGAATAAAGTGAAACTCACGGTTGATGGTGCAGGTTGTTCCTGTTCAAGAAAACAGAAAAATTGTTATTATTCTTAAGATGAATCAAATTAAGGCATCTTGTATTATAAATAATAATTATATGAATTTTATATAGCTGTTTTGAGTAGAGTGAAACTCGCAGGTCGTTTTGAAAAGATTTCTAGAAACCTAGAGAAAACGTAGATTTTTGATGATTTTGAAACAAAATGTTCAAGTTTTTTTAAAGGATTTTGAAATAAGATGTTGAAGTCTCTTAAGGTTTTTTGAAGGTTTTAAGATTATAGCAATTTATTCTTGATATTCCTCAAAACATTATTTTTCATTTAGAAAAAATAATTCAAAGCCAATATTCAAGAATATTTCGAAACAAAAATAAATTGTTATTTATGAATGACCATTGAACAGAAGTTCAACCAATAGTTATTATTGATTTAAAACTACGTAAAGAATCCCAGGCGGAAATATTATATATAGTTTATATATAGTGTGAAGTATTATATATAATATTCGTTTGTTTTATACATTTTTTTTATATAAAACAAATGAATATTATATATAATACTTCACACTATATATAAACTGTATATAATATTTCCGCCCGGGATGATTTAATTTTTTATTTAATCTCGAATTTAAAAACTGTTCAGTCGAAACAAATTTTAATTGTTCTACTCTCTAATGTTTCTACCTTAAAATTGCTTCAATTGATATAAATTACAAAATTTGCAAATTTATTGATTCATTCTTTAACCCTCCGTTAGACGCAACCCTAAAACTTCCTACGCAATGTGCCTGACAGGCCACCTGTATTAATTCGAGAAGCACGTACATCAGAAATAATTGCCATAGAAAGTTGTCTTAAGGTTTCCGGAGTCGCTGATTACAATTCTCATGTTTAAATTGCAAGATTTAAAATGGTGGATCCAATATGGCGACTATTGAAAGGCAGAATCACCAAATTCGCGGTATTTTTAAAATTGCACTTCTTGTTATGAATTTTCCCTTCGGAATAAATAACACTTTATTAGGGACTAAAAATAGCTTTGTATACTGATTTTCGTTGGAATGAGATAAGTTTTTGAAAACATTGTCTGCCAAATTGCATTCGCCATTATGTTTTCTGTAAAAATGACGACAAATATGTTATCATCGACTCATGACACTCCAGTATAACAATTGTCATCGAAATCGAATAAGTTATTCATACAAGTGTCCGCCATCTTGCAACCACCATTTTTTGTAGAATTGACAAAAAATTCGCTATCGGCAACCCAAAAAACCCCTGAGAGTAAAATTTCAAGTTTCATTTATGAAAGCTTCTCTTTTTACTAATTTGTTGGCGACTTGGTCAGCTCCGGTGCAGGGTACTTGTTAGGTTTGAAGAATCACAGTCACATTGTACCTAGTCTGCTATAAAACTGATTAAAGATTTTCGAAAGAGGTTATGTTGATTGACGAATAATAAGAAGTTTTTTGTCGATTAAGAAGTGTGGATAGCTTTCATTTTATATGTTTAAATTATTGAGCGCTTAAATAGAAAAAATTTTGATTTCACTTTTGAATGTTTATAATTCAAGAGTTTCTCAATTTTATTGACCGTACAAAAGAGGCCAGGGGGGAAACCTTTTGAAATATGTGGATTTTCTTTAAAAATTAATTTTTAAATAAAAGAAATATTTGAATTTTTTCAGAAATCTGCAGTCTTTTCAATGCTTGTACACCTTCTGAATAACTTTTAAATTGATTCGTTTTTTTCCGAAAAATTAAAAAAATTACCTTAAAATCTTCCAGATTCTTTTTTTTTTACAACTTTTTAAACCTTTTAAAGGTTTAAAAATCTTTTCAAACATCCCTGGCAATTAATTTTTGAAAATAAGAAAACATTTTAAATTTTGCTGACGAACTTAAGAGATTTTTTTATACTCTAAAAACCTTTCACAATTCTCAAGATTAAAACCATTTTATAATCTTTTCAAAACTTTTGTATATCTATTGAAACAATTTGTTTTTTGCTAACATTTCTTAAAATTCTGCAAAATTAAAAAAATTAGCTTATCATTTTGGAGATTTTTTCTCAACATATTTCGAAATCTTCAGCAAGTCAAAACTGAAAGTTAACCTTTCAAAATAAAACCGAAGTCATTTTTAATTTTCTTAGAAATATGATTGTCAGTACCAGTAATTTTTTGGTTGTCGCTACCGGTGAGGCAGGAAAATGTTAAAAACAGAATTATTTTCCAATTTTAAAAGGTTATTTATGATTACATTTTCTTTTTTCATTAATAATACTTAGAAACATTCAGAAATCAATTCTATTTTTTAAATTACTTTTATTCACAACTTGAATCATTTCAAAATATGATACTGTTTGTAGTAAAAATTTGCCAATTTCCGAAATGTAAGTATTATTTTATCTACAACTTTCATTTTTGTACAATATTTTAATTTTTAATCTTTTAATTTTAAATTATTCAGAATCAAAATTTTGGGTTATAGACATTACGCTGATTAAACTTTTGCTTTCTCCGAAAATTATAAAAAAAAAAAAAATAATAACTTTAACATCTTCTTGAGAATCTATACCCCTTTTATTGAATATATTTATACAGTAATTACTTTTTCTCATATTAGAAAAGTACCTTTTTTATGAGCAGATTTTTAATAAGCCTATTAAAAAAGAATTTACCAGACAATAATTTTATCTTATGTTTGAAAGTCACACTTTATAGTCGAGTTAAATCAACTTAAATTTAATTAAATTAAAAAAAAAAATTTTTTAAGCAAAGTAAAACTCACGTTAGTTGGGCTCGGGTTTGTCGAAGTGGCCGAGAATATAACTGCGCTGGCTTTAATAATAAAAATAGTAAATTTATTTATTTTAATCTTGACAAAAAAATTCAAGGTTTTTTCAAGGTCATCTTTTTTTAAAATGGAAGCCCCCTTTTACACATCAGCAATCGGTAGAACGGGAAATTTTACATTCAAATATGTACCCAGGTCATACATAGGTATATTGTAACCTTAGAAGGGGGTTTACCATTTTTAAAAACTTCGACCTTAAAATGACCTTGAAGTCATATGATTCACTCAGAGAAATGTCCTTTTGTGAAAAAGGGTGTTTCTTGACGAAAATAGAATTTATTCTTAAATTTAGGGTTGAGAGGATTCTCAATTCATCCATTCCATGACAAATCAGCTGAAAAATTTCAGCTATTGTTAGCAATTTTGATGAAAATTCTAGTATTCGTTTTTTTAGGTGTTCGTTTTAGTTCGCTAAAGTTCGTAAAAGCAAGTAAGGAGTAACGCGCTTGGCGCCATGGTGGGGGTATACTCCGTAGGTATGCGGGTGCGAGTCGGGCTAAGTCCAAAGGCAGAGGTTAAAATATAAGGTTAAAAGGTTCGCTTGAACTCTGATTTTTCTGTGCTTTTGAAAAAAGATACAGAATCAATAAACTACTCGGAAACAGAAAAATCTCGAAATCGTGTTTAATTTCCCAAAGAGTCAAACAAAATTTGCGTCATGGAAAAGGTATCTCAGCAGATAAATTAGTTAGATCCCTTTTCCTCTGTATGGAATATTTTCGTCAGTTTCAAGTGCGAAGGTATGTGACTTCAGTTGAAAGAATTCATTTGATTATTAATTTAAATTGAGATGAATTTCCTTTTTTTTTCTAGAAAACTAAATTTTTGTTAATGGGTTTCTTTTCTACGCCAGGCTTATTCATTTCTTTAATAAAATCTCTTCACAGCAAGTATGTATTCTATTTGTATAGATAATTACTTACTCAATAAAAAAGCGTACGTCACTTTTTCCCTCATCTTGCAAACTAAAGAAGTCTAAGGTTCGGCGGAAAACCAAATAATTTCGAAATCTTACAATGTGTGATAATTTATTACTTGCAAATATAAAACAGTTTAAGAGAAAAACATTAAATCTCTATAAAACTTCTTATCTTGTCTATTGCGACAGAGTACGCTCTTTTTTACTGATATCAGGAAAAATAAAAGTGTCTCAATTATCAAATTCGGAATCAAGCAGATTCTATACATACAATCATTCTAAATTAAACTACTGATTTCCATATTCCTCTGTATTATAATAATATTCAACCTATTTGGAAGGAAACTTCAAAACCCTGAAATACCGTACTCACGACTGAAGCCAAATATTTTGCTTCAACTCGAACTGCCTTTTTCCAAGTTTTGAATCGTGCAATATCTTTATTGTTTTAGATCACCTGACATATACATCACACAGCATCAAAATTTACACATGGCTTGGGAAACTATTTTTTGAAAAAAATTCAGAAACGTCTTGGATTTTTTAAAAACAAATTTTTAAACTGAATCTTTCCATTTATATTATTATTCTAACCTTTTATTAAAAAGCGCATGGCGCCATTTTCGATTATTTCTCGATTCATCTCGAAATAACTCGAAACAATTTAAAGCTATTGTTGTCCGGAAACTCGTATTTATGCTTGTTTGGAGATGTTCCGTTATTTCGTGTTTTGAAGAAGAAATAAAATAAACTTAAAGACTTTAGATTTCTTCCGTCGTTGTTATGGTGATTTTCTTGTGTTTTTCAAACAAACTAAGAAAATTCGTTCCACAAAGACTCTCCGGGAAACTATTCTAATCCGTTGAAATCAACAATTTTAATCGTTTTTTTGTGAAATCGTTATCAACATGGACTTGGAAGAAATGCAATACACAAGCAATGATGTGTTAGATACAATCGAAAAATCTGACCGAACTGTGTAAGTATACATATTTTTAAGAATTCTATTTTCATATTTTAATTGGACACACTTGAAATCAATTTCAACGATTGAAACTAAAATTTTCACAGTTCAATTTTATACGTAACCCTCATTTTATCATTTTCATTTGAATAAGCAAAATTTATTAATTATTCCAGCCAGGTGTGTCTATACGTTTACAGCGTTGAAAGAAGAACAACAGTAGGAAATTCTACCCAATATGAATTATTTAAATTCGTTTTAGCCAATGATACTGGAAGAAAACTGCAGGTTGCCGTTTGTGGAAAGGAAAAAGACAATGTACGAAAAACGTGACATCATGCATGGAAAATATAAATATAATAATAATATTTTTGAAATCCTTGGAAAAATGAAAATTAGTAATTTTATTTTACAAGTAAAGCATCTAAATACAGACCTCACACTATTCATCCTATTACCCTCTTTAGTCCTTTTTTAAATAATTCCTATTTTTCCCTGTTTTCATGAAACTTATCCTTTTTCTCGTTTTTTCGCTTGAATACTATTCGCCGATTTTTCAATTGAATTAGTAGAGAAAAACAGTACTTATTTTTCAGATATCTACTTATAACTTGAAAAACTTCTGAAGACTGATTTAATGAGAATTAGACGAATTTTAAACATTTAAATAAGGCGATTAAAATATTCGAAAAGTAGGTTCAACTTTTAATCTAGTTCATTGATAACATATTTTTCAGGACTATGGGAACGTAAGAAATTTATCAGTTAGCATTTTCAAAAATATTATCTTTTATGTTCTAAAGGAATACAATATTCTATATTTTTTGTGATTGCATTTCAAAAAAAGTCTTTTGACTCATGTTGAAAAATTAGATTTTATATTACAAATCTTGAATTCAACCCAAATACACCAATTTTGAACAAAATAGCTGAATCATAAACCAAAACAAAATTAATTTTTATTATTTGCATTATTAACCAAAACAGATTCAATTGTTTCCAAAAGAGGCAAATTTTTAACAAAACAGTTCAATTTTTTTACATAAAAGTATAAGTTTTCAACGATATAGATGAATTTTCTACCAAGAAGATTTATTTTCCACCAAAAAGACGGATTTTTAAGAAAATAAATATATTGTCATCCGAACAGATGAATTTTTAATAAGAAAATATTAATTTTCAACCAGTTGCATTCTTTTACCAACAAATACGAGTTTCCAACAAAATCGTTGAATTCTCAATACAAACAGATTAATTTTCAAACAAACAAGCCTCTAGATACTTCTGGCATTCGTAGAAATATTTTGAAATAATTTCGTGCCTTTTTAGATTTTCTATAAAAATTCATTTTTCGAAGTAAATAATCATCAACAATGTTTCCAGGAATCTTTAAAAAAGTTTTTTCTTTTCTTGAAGCCTTTCATACTTCTTAAAAGGCTTTGCATTTTTTTTGAAAATCTTCAAAAACTAAGATTTTTTTCGAATTTTTGGAGTATTTGAAAGAATATTTAAAGAGATTTGTAAATATTTGAAAGGACTTACAAAATTATTATAACAAAATCTGGAAGATTTGAAGGCAATTTTTCAAATTTTTCGGAATGTTAAGAAAAATTTGGAAAACTTCGAATAATTTTAAAGGATATTCAGAAGATTTGAAAGTTATGGAAACTTTGAAGAAAAAAATTGAAATTCGAAAAGATTTCCAAAAATTTCAACAAAAAAAAGGTTAATTTTTGGAGATTTTGAAAAAAATTTCAAAGCTTTTTAAAGTATGAAAGGCTTCAAGGGAATAAAAACTTTGTTTAAGATTCCTGGGAAATTTTTTTTTGATTATTTACTTCGAATAATGAATTTGTAATGAAAATATAAAAAGGTACGAAAGTATTTCAAAATATTCTTGCAAATGCCAGAAGTATCCAGATACAAAGATTTTCAACCATTTTGAATTGAAGGCTTCGATTTTTTTTTCGAAATCTTCAAAAAGTAACATTTTTTTTAGACATTTTTGGAAATCTTTTCAAATTTTAATTTTATCTTCCAAAGTTTTTATAATTTTTAAACCTTCTAAATATCTTTTAAACTTATTCGAACTTCTCCAAATTGTTCTCAACATACTGAAAAATTTTTAAATTGCCTTGAAATCTTCCAGATTCTGTTATGATGATTTTGTAAGTCTTTTGAAATGTTTTTAAATCTCTTTACATATTTTTTAAAAATTAATTAATCGGGATAAAAAATCATTTTGAATTTTCCCATGAAATTTAATACAATTTTTTCATTATCGTGAAACTTTTCGAAATCCTTAAGAATCTTCAAAATTATTATTTCCAAATATTCAAAAATATACATTTTTCGAAACTGTTTTTGAATCCTCTTAATTTTTCAATTTATTTTGAAACTTTTTTAATTTCCTGAACGTCTTTCAAAATTTCTCAAATTTTTTATAAAACTTTGTAATCTCGCTAATTGAAAATTTTTGCTTTCAAATCGGCCACATTCTTTTTTGAAACTTGAGGAAATAATTCAAAATCTTTCTCAATTTTCCCTTGAAATGTATTTCTTTAAATGTGAAATCAGTTCAAATTTTCCAAGGAATTGTGAGAAATCTCTTTATTATCTCCACACCTTTCAAAATCTTAAAGGAGCTTCAAAATTTGATTTTCCGAATATTAAAAAATTCTTCTAAATGTTTTTTTTTCATAAAACTTTGTAATCTTGCCAACTGAAAATTGATTTTTTTGCTAATTTCTTAATAAACTCTCTCTAATAATATCATTCATTTCAGTTAAAGCGTTTATCATAATAATAATAATCAATATAAGAAAGGTATTAAGCATTTTAATATACAAAATGTGATTTGTCGATTTTTGAAGATTTTGAAAATGAATAAGCTTTTCGGCAATTTAAAAAGTTTTCAATATAATGAACAAATTTTAATCCCTGTGGAATTTTTGACTGATTCTTAATTTTTTTTTAATTTCAGGAGAAAATTCACAATGATTTCAAAACATTTCAAATTATTTTTTGAAATTTCCAAAAGAATATAGACGATTTTAAAGGCAAATTTTTCTATTAACATGATTACAAAGATTTATATTTTTGAATATTTGTAAATAAAAATTTTGGAACTTTTCAAGTATTTTTAAGAGTTTCGCGATAATAAGAAATGTTTCTTGAAATTCATGGAATAATTTAAACAGATTTTTTTCATTTTGAAAAATTTATTTTAAAACAATATTGAAAAAGACCTAAAGACATTTCAACACATATCCAAAATTGTCAAAACAGAACCTAGGAAATTCGAAATCAACTTTTTTAATTTTCAGAATTTTAAGTTGGAAAAATTCCAAAAATTTCAAAAAATATTCAGAAGGTTTAAATATTTTGGGCAGCATTAAAAAATAATTTGAAATTCGAAAAGATTACAAATTTTTTTTTTTGAATGAAAATTTTTGAAGATTTCGACCAAATACTATTTCGTTAAGAATTGATCGATTTTGTTGAAAGTGGATTTCTACGGGTGAACATTCAACTAATTGGTGAAAAATGAATCTTTCTGCTGAAAATTCAGTTATTTCGTTGACAGTTCGTCTTATTTGGTATCAAGTTCAACTTTTAAGTTGAAAATTCGTATTTTTTAGTAGAAAATTCATCTTTTCGGTTGAAAATTTAACTATATGGTGAAAAATTCATTGATTTTGTTGAAAGTTCCCGTTCGGTAATTTCGTATTAATTTAAGGTTCCCCCAAAAGTTAATATTGCCTTATAAACGAGAAATTAGTGAAAAATTAAAAAAATTTATTAGGAGAAGATGATTGCGTAACATTGTCAATTTTATTTAGACAATAAAAAGCTATAATATTACGTAATATGTGAAGAACTGAAGAGGCTAAGTGGCTCTCTACCAAGAAAACGTATTTACAAGTCATTGCTTCATAATGGAAAAATTAAAATTTTATTGTTTACACATTTAATTTATTTCACGTTACTATATTCGCGTTAAAAATAATCTCTCTAATTTATGATAGAACGCAATAACACAGACACAGATCTCTTCCAATTTCGAATCATCTAAACTCAAATATTCAAATATGTCAGTTTTAAAGGCAAAATATGTACTAATTTATAATTTTTTACTAACTTTTCGTGTTACACAATTTTCAAGTTGAAATATAAAATTAATGTTATTACAAAATTTTGGTATTTCATAGTATTTATTATTTAAAATAGTAGGAAAGAAAAGCAAGGACAATATTTTTGATAATTGATGAAAATTGATAACTTATATTCAGAATTATATATAAATAATAATAATATATATATTCTATTTGCAATATATAAATAATCAAGCCGTTTATTTTCATTCACAAATACCAACTTCCGACGAAAAATACTAACGTGAATATCCTCAAGCCGTTCAAAAGATTAATTTTTAGTCATATACGATTTCTGTTTTAAAAAATTCAAAAATTGTGAATTCAATGACATTGAATAATCTGAAGCACAATGACAATTTAAAAAATATTATAATTTTTATTTAAAAATAGTTATTTCTGACGAAAAATACTAACATGCGCTATCTGTTACATACGATGCCGTAATTAATACTTAATAGTTAGTTGTAATGTAGGCGTGTGGTCCCAACCCCTGGCGCTCAAGCTATAAAGCCTATTGTGCCACACCCGTGTTTATTCTCAAGGCAGTACTCGAATCCGGCCATCCTTCGCCGACTGTTTTTGGATCTCGGTGGGTTTTTTCGTTGTTATCAACTTTCTGAGATTATACCTCTCAGGTGCCAAGCATACCTATCGCACAGTAAACGACGTCCTCCTTTGTTAATCAGGAAAAGTGATCCTCACCCACTCTGCCATTCGGCAGCCTCCCTAGCAGGCTAGGGTGTACGGAGCGATCCCTCCGAGGTCATCAGGTAGATGCGCAGATTCGAAGCACTGTCCTGGTGTGTTATGTAAGTGTATGTGTGTGTGTTCATTACTCAAAATCGGCCAGCGACCACCGAGCGGAGGTCCCTTGACAGGGCCTGCCTCTACGCAAGGGGATCGCTGACTCATTTTCGAGTCTTCACAGAATCGGCTTCGACCCCCAAGGCTATTCACCTCGACATGGGGCTTCGAACCACCTAAGCCTTGGTAGAAGTACATATGAAAATTTCCATTGGTACCCGGCTCAGGGATCGAACCCCGGACCTCTTGCATGGAAGTGCCTTTTCTTCAATACGAACGAGGTTAATACAAAATAAAAGTGAACCGAAAAAAATTGTGAAGTTTAAATACATAAGTAATTTATTCAAAATAAAAGTAGTATTTAGTTATTAGCCTTATTAAGTATTAGCCTTAGTAGTTATCGCAGCCCATCTTAATTGTCATCGCTCGACGCGCATTTTTGTACCTGCTAAGTATACCCCCACCATTACGCTATGCGAGTTACCCCTAGCTAGCATTTGTCAAGCATATCTGACGTCGGATTAGAGGCGAACATACCTGAGATCATGAAATTAGTATCCATTGTACTTATACTCCCTTTGTATTCATAACTCATTCATAGATTGCCTATATATTACTCTAATTTCGAAGGCTTACAATTTAAATTGATTCAGTTTTCAAGACTTTTAAATTCTTTTAAAACTCTTAAATTCCTGGAATATTTTATAATTAATACTTAACTATGATCAATTTTGTCAAGAAATATTTATTAATACATTTTTATTCATATTTGTGACTAACTTAGACTTTCAACTTAATCTCAAGCTATTTGAATGGAAGGCACAAATTTGTTGTACTTGGACTTTCAAAATATTTGGTAATTGTTCATCTAATTTGTTGGTGAGAATATAAATTGTCATATTTTACCAAATGTTATGAAACATATATTATTTATAGAAATATTTGCAGCAATTTATGTATTTTGTTGGAAATTCGTCTTTTTGGTTGAAAATTAATTTTGTTGAAAATACATTTTCGTTTGGTTTGAACTTCTTTAAATTCAAAATGAAATACTGTTTCTCAATAATCAACAAAGTAGTTCAACTTTCAAACAAGTAGTTGAATTTTCAAGGAAAAAGGATGAATTCTCAATGAAAAATGTGATAGTTGATATTTTAGGCAAGAACAGAATTTATTTTAAATAAAAAACAGCTAAGTTGAATATGGTTAGGTTAGGTTTAATACGGGCGGGAAATCCATTAGAGAACTCCCCTGGCGCTCAAGCTATAAAGCCTATTGGGCCACACCCTTACTTCTTCAATCTCAGCAGTTGACCCCAGACCTCTTGACGAAGCCTAGTATGTCGACCACCGATCGCGTTTCGATTTCCTCTGTTTCCATAAAATGGACACCGAGGGTCTGTTGCCTGAGCCTAGCTAATGCCGGGCACTGGCATAATACATGCAGGGATGTTTCGTCATCCCTGCCGCACCTCGTGCACTCTGTCGTGGGGTTGTACCCCATTTTGTGCATATGATAGTTCAAGTGATTGTGCCCTGTCAGGGTCCGTACCACTGTCCTTATGTCTTTCTTGGGTAAACTCAGGATTTCCCTGGCTCTGTCCATCCTATAGGTATACCCCAGGATGGATTTCGCCTGACGACACCCCTTGGTTTGTTCCCAGTATTCCCTGTGTTTTGTTCGGATCCAGTTTTTAATAGCCATCCCGACACTGCATGACGCTATTCCCAGTACCGGTTCCGGTCCTACGAATTCGCCCGCTGCGCCGCACTTTGCCGACTGGTCCGCCTTTTCGTTGCCCTTGACCCCTGTGTGGCCAGGGACCCATATAAGAGCAACTTTGTTTCTTTCTGCAAGTTGGTTTAATGCCTTTTTGCATTCCCAAACCAGTTCTGATGTTATGTCTGGTTTCCTGATTGCAGTTAGTGTCGCTTGGCTGTCCGAACAGATCGTGATCTGTCTGCCAGCAGCGTTTTCCTCTATTAGTACTTCAGCACAGCGAAGGACGGCCAGGACCTCCGCTTGAAAGACAGTGGCATGTCGCCCAAGTGTGATCCCTATCCCTTTCCCTCTCTTACTGTCATAAATTCCCGCTCCTGACCCTCCCTCTCCCCTGGAGCTATCCGTATACCAGATTTCCCCCTGGAGGAGCGGGTTACCGTTTTCTTTCCACAGATCCCTACTTGGGATACAGACGCGGAAAGCTCTGGCAAAGTTGAAGCGTTTTGTTATTTTATCTTGCCTCATCTGTAGAATCGGCAGTGTACTGATATCACTCGGGAGTCAGGCGACCCATCGCATGAGCCGCTCTGGCGGTTATCGCAAAATGTAGGGGTTCTTCACAGAGCATGAATCCTATCGCCGCTGTAGGCGCAGTCCTCATTGCTCCAGTCAAACCCCTAAATGCTAGCGTTTGTAATCTTCGCAGCCTGTCCTGCATTGTTTTATATTCCGCTCGTGGCCACCAGACCACGGCCGCATGTAGGAGCCTGGGTTTTAAGACAGCAGAGTAGAGCCATGCAAGCATTTTAGGCCCTAACCCCCACGTCAACCCAAAGGCTCTCCTGCACATCCAAAAAGTCATGACAAATTTCCTGCATTGGGTCTCCAGGTGCTTCGCCCAGCTCAGCTTGCTATCCAGGATTACTCCTAGGTATTTAACCGAGTCTGAAAACGTCAGCTTCCCACCACGAAATACGGGAGCGTCAGCTTTCGGAACTTTATAATTCCTCGTGAAAATGACCAGGTTGGTCTTTTCCGGATTGACCGAGAGCCCTGTGCTGTCGCACCAGAGCTCTACGATGCGCAGCGCCGACCTTATAAGACCCATCAGTGTTTCCAGATGAGCCCCCTAACTAGGATTACAAAGTCGTCCGCATATCCTTGGGTATAGTACCCTTCTTCATTTAGCCTTCGAAGGAGGCCGTCCACTACAATGCACCACAGGAGGGGCGACAGGACACCCCCCTGTGGGCACCCCCGCGGAGCTATCCCCCTTACTAGGCCTTCACCCCATCTGGTTTCGAGTCTTCTTCGGCGTAGCATACTTCCTATCCGGCATACTAGCTGAACTGGCACGCCACATCTCCGAGCCTCTCGACAGATGACTTCTGGAGGAGTATTGCTGAAGGCACCCTCTATATCCAAGAAAGCGCCCACAGCGTACCCCTTTTGTTCCAACTGCTGCTCCAATTTTGCTACAACAGCATGAAGCGCAGTTTCTACCGAGCAGCCTGCCTGGAAAGCATGCTGCCCTCTATGCAACGGGGAGGCCAAAAGCACCTCATCCCTAATGTATCTCTCGACCAGCCTCTCTAGTGTCTTCAGAATGAAGGACGTTAGGCTGATTGGTCGGAAATCTTTGGCAGCAGTGTAACCCTCCCTCCCAGGTTTGGGTATGAAGGCCACTCTGCCATCCTTCCATGCCGATGGCACGTGTTTAAGGGCTATACTTGCCCTAAATAATTTCGTCAGAGGAGGGACGACCAAATCCATGCCTTTTTGTAAAAGCGCTGGATAAATGCCATCCGCCCCTGGTGATTTAAAGGGGCAAAAGGACCCTACGGCCCATTCCACCTTTTTGTAATCAGAGACCTTAGCGGCGAAACTCCAGTCGGCCCTCTCCACCCCCTGGCCCCGGTCTTCCTCTTCTAGGTCGGTTCCGATTCGCTGAAAACCCGGGAAGTGAACTTCCATCAGGTGATTCAGCGTTGTTTCTTCATCCTCGGCAAACTGACCATTATCGAGCCTTATGAGCCCGAGGCGAGCTTCCGGATTTTTCGCTAGGATCTTGTGGAGCTTCGCTGTTTCCGGAATGCTTTTCGATACCTCGCAGAAGCCCCTCCAATCTTCCTGCTTATATTTCCTTATATTTTTATTGTATTCGCACTGGGCCCTCTTATAGATGTCCCAGTCCGAAGGAAATTTAGATCTATTCGCCCTATTGCACAACATTCTTGCCTTTCTACGGAGTCTCTCCAGGTGGGTGTTCCACCATTCTGCTCCCTCCCTAGACTTGATAGTGCTTGTGGGGCAATAGTTCTCATATGATGTTGTCAGAGCCCTTCGCAGAAAATCCGCGGCGTGCTCCAACTCATCAATGGTACCATAGCTTGTGGGGAATTCCGCAAGCCTCCCTTCGAGTTCCTCTTTATATGAGTCCCAAAGTGTATTTCTGGGGTTTCTGATATTAGAAACCACCGGTTTTCCTAGGGTTAATCGGAACACTATGTGTTTGTGATCCGAAAGAGACTCCTCATCGGAGACTCTCCAATCAACTACCCTGCTCCTCAGTGCACCTGAACATAGAGTCAAATCGAGAACCTCACTCCTGTTTTTGGTCTGGAATGTGGGAGTATCACCTCGATTCAGAATCTCCAGCTCTGTGCCTGCTATATATTAAATTAAATCTCTCCCTCTGTCATTGATGTTTGTGCTTCCCCACACCGTGTGGTGAGAGTTAGCATCACAGCCCAACAGAGGAGGAATCTTATTCTCCTGACAATACCGAATTAGAGCCTCCACCTCTCTGGGAGGCAGAGAAATAAGCCGAGGCAATAAATACCTCTAGCCTTTTTCCGCTACTGCCCCTGAGTCTCACCTTAATAACGGTGAGATCTCTGGAGCAGAATTTAGGCACCAAGATCGCATCCATACCCTTGACGGCTATGCATGCCCTTGGCGTTTTTTCGTGTGGCCCCTTGTATATGGAGCCACATCCTGACAAGCCACAAATCCTTTCCCTGTATAACCAGGGTTCTTGGATTAGGGCGAGCCCTGTCTGCACCACAGACATGCGTCTGGCTAGAACCGCCGAGGCGCCTTTGCTGTGGTGCAAATTAATCTGCGTAATGGAGATTCCCGTCTCAGCCATTAAGAGGCTATTTCGGGGCATCTCCGGACGCTTCTGGGACCCCTGCGGATCCCAGTTGGGTCACCCGGAAGGTAACCCTACTCGCCCCTAGATAGGGACGATAATCTAGAGCCGCCAGGGCTCTGATCGAGGATTCAGGAAGTCCAACAACCAGAATCCAGCCTCTCCCCTTCGGCCTGGATCCCTGCCCGTCGGAATATACCTTCCACGAATCAGTTCGTAGGGACGGGTTCTGAAAACTCAGGCGCCCCAGAACGGTCGCCGGACTCTCGGGGTTACCGGGAATCAGTACGGTCGCTCTGCGGTACCTTTTCAGACACACCGTCCCCTTGACTTCCAAGTTCAGACCTTCTTTTAGCCTGAACGCTGGGGTTTTCTCGACAATCCAGTCTCGCGAGCAGATGTCAGCGGCTTCTACAACGATGGCTCCCGACCTGAGGAAGATGTCGTTGAATCTGGGGGCGCGTCCCTCGCGAGGTAACGCGTCAATCCCTTTTGAGATTTCATCCCTCAAACTGTCCAAGTCCTCAAGAGTCAGACAATCATCAGGATAACTTGACGCAACGACAACCCTCACCAGGGCGTTGTTGGCCATCTGTGCGAATGTAAGACCCTGTGTTACCAGGGCCTTCTGCCGTTTCAACTCCCTGTTTGGGGGAGTTTCTCCGGAGCCCTTCTTCCTCTTGCCTATAGAATAAGCCTGAGGAGTTGCTCCGGGTAAATTTCCCGCAGCCACTGCCCCCTGTGAGGAGCCTTGGCTGCTGTTTGCGAGCCGTGCATTACGGTCTCTCTTCTTTTGTGCACCACTACGGTTCCTCTTCTTTACGGAGAGTTCCGTTAGTTGCACTCCTACGGCTTCGACATTTTTGTCTCCACCATCATCACTGTTTCGCACCGACTCTGGTGGGTTGTCCCTTACGGAGCCTCCCACTTTTGGCGGTGGTTTGGGAGAGGGACCCGAAGCGGATCCCTCATTGTTTGTGTTTTGCAATTTATTTTTGTTGTGTAACATTTTTTTGTCCCACGAGAAGCTAGGGAAATAAGAAACACCCCCCACAGAGCCCCGCTTGCGGAGGGCGGGTCTACATGCTAAGGGATTCGACCTGGTATCCCAAAGTCCCCGTTAAAGCACCTCCTCCGAGACCCCCGCCTGTCCCCCTCTGCTGAGGAGGGCAGGCCAGGATGTCAAAGGATTTGATAACCCTGGTACCATTCAGCTGTCGACACGGCGATCACATCTTAGCTTGGGAGCATGAGAACTCGCGTTCTCGATATTCCAGTGGGCTTTGCTATTACGCCCTGGAAGGACCACTCCTTAGTTTGAGTTCGCGATATAGCCCCTCAGGTTCACCAATTCCAGATCTGTGGTCAATGAGCCACGTAAGCTCTCCCACCAGCTACAAGGTCACGCGATCCCTAGGGAGAGTAAGTTGAATATAAAAAGGACTATTTTTTCAATGAAACAGTAAAATCCCAATAGAGGCAAATGAATTTTCAGCCAGAACAGATGAATTTTCAACCAAACAGTTATTTTCATTTTTAATCAAAAGATAAGCTTTCCATAAAATACTTCAATTTTCAACCAAATAATTACATTTTCAACCAAAAATGTTCATTTTTGACGGGAACAGAATACCTTCTAACCAAACACGAGGGAGCCCTAGGTCTAGCAGGTCTAGCAAAATTCCACGTGGACTAAGGTGTTCCACAATTTTTCTTTTAATTTTCATACATATCTCCCCCAAATTTTGTTATAGGTCACTGGCCGAGTTGAGAATCCCGCAACATCGACCCTCGCCTGTACGATCTTCCACTTGAATTTTCGAAAGAAAATTAAAGTGAAAGGCCCTTGAGGCTAACTGTCGATTTGACGGTGTTTAAAAACGACGAGTTTGCTTCCCTTCATCGAAAAATGCTTTGTCCCGGCTCTCTCTGTCCCTCCAAGGCCACCGGTAATGGCCAGTTAATCTTCCAAACACGTGCCCGGGCACGTTTTCCTCTTGTGTTTACGCTTCCTTAGCCGCTTGAAATCTCCGTTTAGTCACGTACGCCGGAACGCTTTCTCATTCCATTGAGCACAACTCCTTTCTCCTCGATTACACTCCATCTCCTTTCTTCCTCCAGGTCTCTCGCTCCGACGTACGTACCCGCGGAAAAATGGATCTCAACCGGCGGAGACAGCATGGAAATAAACCACTATCTTTAGCGGTTATCGATTGGAAGTTAGGATTCGCGCATCGGAAGTATCGCTCTTTAGCGGTCTTCCCGTCGGAAGTTTTAGTTCGCGCATCGGAAGTATGGCTCTTTAGCAGTCTTCCCATCGGAAGTTTTAGTTCGCGTCGGAAGTACCGCTGTTTAGCAGTCTACCCGTCGGAAGTTCAATTCGCGTTCGGGAGTATCGCTCTTTAGCGGTCTTCCCATCGGAAGGTTAATTCGTGCTTCGGAAGCACCGCTCTTTAGCGGTCTCAGTGTAATTCCCAGTTCTTCTTATTCTTGTTTCCTCGAAGAGATCGTTCTATAGCGGTCGTCCAGTAAGAGTTACTTCATGCTTCGTAGTGACCGCTCTTTAGCGGTCCTTTCAAATATCTCAGTGCGTGGCCGGCAGCACCGCTCTTTAGCAGTCTGCGGTCTTATAGTGTCAGTTCCGTGGGGGATATCTCCACCTGCCAACTTCGCGGGTTCGTGGATTTGAAACCGGACGTGACGCGTTACAAACCTCTGATGACAGGAGGCGCAAGGTGGATGCGTTCAAATCCAGGCACGCGTCGCCGTCGGGCAGAACGGGCCAACGAATCGACGAAGCCAGATAGCAAGTGGCAGAAGAAGCGAGAAGAATCGCCGAGGCTCGACAACGAGAGGAGGATCTGGCTAGGCAACTCGCCGAGGTTCGGCAACGAGACGAGGAAGAGATTATTCGGGCAGCCGCCGTGCGTTACGATCTAGCCGTCCCCGAACTCTTCCCCGGAACCGGATGGCGACTGCTTGACATCCACAGAGGAGCTTCCGAGACGCACGACCCCCACCTTCTTCCGGGTCCCCTCGTGCCGCCGAGGAAGCTCGCGCGTTTTCACCTCAGCTACCAGAGGCCTCCCCGTTACCGGAGGTTCACCAGAGTCCCGTCATCGCCACTCCTCAGCAAGCGGTCGCCGTCGTTGATCCAGGTTCAGATCACGGCGTGTTGTTCTTCGCCGCCGGCAGTACACCAGAGACCTTCTCGCCGTCTCTTATCGGCTCTCACCGCAACGTCCACGGAATGCTGAATCTTGTCATCAAAATTTGTACCGTTAATATTTCATGTTGATTTTTGATCTCTAAAAAAAAAGGTCGTCGTCGGGCGATCTCTCAACAACCAATCCCTGCCGAGTTGGTAGAGTCGTTCCTGGGCGAACCTATCTAGGCCTTTGGGCTCCTCCCCTCTGCACCTTTCCTTATTCCTCCCCCCCCCCCTTCCCCCAACACGAAAATAAAACAAATGCCGCACTTGGCGACCACTTTCCTTTCTCTCTCTCTCTTTTCCTCGCCCATTAATGGAAGGTCTCTCGGCTTGGCAGCGCCTCATAAAAGGCGACATAGAACGGGTTACGCTGCCACTACCTGCCTGCCAGAAAAATCTGCCCCAGGGGATGCAGCAATTTGACGCCTGGCTTAGTGGCAAGACACCCGCGCAACCGCGACCTCGCCCTGCCAGACCAAACTAGCCAGGGCCTCGTCTACACCCGACTGCCGCCACGCCGGAGGCCAAAATAGCCAGGGCCTCGCCTACGCCCGACTACCACCACGTCGAACCTCTCTTTTCCTTCACTCTCCTCTCACAACCACGAGAAAAGAATCACACGCCTCCCTCTTGCCACGTATCTTGTCCTTCCATTCCTCTTTCCCTTCTCCCTCCCCGTCGACCGCTCACGTTTATATTCCCCTTCCAAATTTTTGAATCGACCCGGGTAGATAACAATTTGGCTGCCCGAACGTGGGGCTCATGATTAAATCCACGATTGTCAAAAGAGTTCGAGATCGAACCGACCACCGTAAGAGCGTCTCATGATGCTCTCTTCGACAACAACTCGCCGTGGCCCCGGAAGACCTCCCAGGACAATTTCCACGAGAAGCTACTCGGTTTCCGAGCAACAACCTGAAAACTCCGTGGTGCCCGACCAATTTACCTCCAATATGGAGCCCGCTGGTAACGAGCACGAAGGCAGCAAACCGCAGACGATCCGGGCACGAGCAGCCGCCCGGATACAGAATTCAGGCCGGTCAGTCCAAGACCAATAATCTTGTCTCCCAGCACCCCGACCCGGATTATAAACGCCGCCCCCTCTCCACACAGGGGGAGCGTAACAATCCCGCCTCCATTACCGAGCGCACCCCTCGCCGACTGGTGAGCACTGGTGTGTGCAATCCAGACACCAGACGTTCCAGTATCGACGTTCTCAGGGCTGGACCACGAGGACCCCGAAGAATTTTTAAATGGGTGCGAGACCTATTTTACCGAGACTTCCATAGAGCCTACATTATGTTCAAGGAACCGTAACTTGTCCAACACTCGTCCAAAGCTCGTCCAACACTTCGCCGGGGTTTCCGAGTTAAATAAGCTTCACATTAAGCTCTACGCGACGAAGCAAGAGGAGAAAGAAGCCGCGGGGGTCTTTCCTCAGAAAAAGTACCTCCTTGCTCTACGGCTACTGCCACAAGCACCGAAGAGGCAAATTATATCTATTCTGCTCGAGGCCCTGAAGTCTTCCATTAAAAGGGTGATACGGTCAGCTAAAATCGACTCCTTCGAGGAGTTAGCGGAAAGGGCCGTACAGGCCGAAAGCGATGAAGGTGAGGAAAATCCTCGGGAGCCTAGCCGTGAGCCCTCACAGGGCAAGAATACAAACACAACGCAGCAAACAACGAACGGCGAGGAAGCCGCCCCATCGACACGACCCCCGCCGCAGTGCCATTACTGCCCGGGGCGTCACTTCTATCAGGAGTGCCCAATAATGAAGGCTCGTCAAAAAGCCGCGGTCCCGGGAAACTGGAAGGACCGGGCGGCCGAGGCCCCTGCCGCACCTGCCTCAGCCAGTGCGCCCCTCTCTTAAATGCCGTATCGACGAACCTCAGCAGCCTCCCTCGAGTCCGAATGCTATTGGGCCGACGGGAGGTGATAGCTGACATTGATACGATCGCATCTGAGAACTTCGTTAATCAATCAATCCGGACGGAGGCCGAGATGCGAAGACGAACCACCGGGCCTCCTCCCGCCCTCTTAGCGGCCATAGGGGCCTCTATCCCACTCAACGGGGGAGTGACCTTGCACCCCACACTTCAGGAAGCCACATACCCTGGCCTATTTCACATCAGCCCAGAACTCCGTGCCGAATTGAATCTCGTTCGTCCCTGGCAGAAGCAACATCGGGTGACACATTATCACGTGTCCGATTGTATTTTTGTCGGTACCACGGGACGTCAGAGAGTGTATCTCAGCCGCCTTCTACAACCAAAGGAGCCCCCCACCCCCGAGGAGATCTCTGTCCAGAACGAATTCCCACTCGAGCATCTGGACTAATTCCTCAAGCTTATCCGCTCGCACGCACAACTCTTTCATAGAGGCGGACGTCTTAAGCAAACCCTAGCAAATGTTGAGCACGAAATTCGATTAAAGCAAGGACATTCTTTCAGAGAAGCACCTCGCAGGTACTCGGACGAGAAGCGACAGTATATAGACATCTAGGTCCACGAGATGCTGAGGGATGGAATCATCGAGCCAACCACGCCACCATTCTGCTCGGCGATCGTAATCGCCGGAAAGAAGGACGGCGATTACAGATTTTGTATAGACTACCGACGTCTAAATAGCATGACGGTGGACCCACCCCAGTTGCAGTGTTTGCCACGTATACGCGAAACCCTGAAGGACCTAGGTACTGCCAAGATTTTCTCCACGTTCGACCTAAAGAGTGGACACTGGCAGGTACCCATGTCGCCCGGTTCACGCCAGTTTACGGCCTTTTCCACGCTCGGTGGCGGACCATTTCAGCTTCGGGTTATGCCTTTCGGCCTGAAAAACGCCCCGGGCACGTTTCAGAACCTTATGCGCCAAGTTCTCGCTGAGCAGTGGGGAGTATTCGCTATAGCCTATCTCGACGATATAGTGATATACTCATGCAATTGGGAAGACACCTGCTCCACTTGGCCTTAGTTTATGAATGATTATCCATTCACGGGATTATCATCGCCCCTGCCAAGTGTAACTTCGGCCAGACTACCCTCCCATATCTGGGTCACGTGATAAGCACAGACGGAAACATGGCTCAGACCGGGCATATAGAAGCAATACATAATGCCATCCCGCCCCGTACACGAAAGGAAATGCGTTCCTTCTTGGGAATATACAATTGGGACCATATAAAATGAACCCGGAGGCCCTCAAGTGTTTCGAAGCAGCGAAGCTCGCTTTTCAAAGTCCCGTTACCCTTAGTCGCCCAGATCCAAATTACGCTCCATCCTGCAGACTGACGCCAGCTCTCGCGGCATGGGGGCCGTACTTATACAAGAGGATCCAGAGGGTAAACGGAGAATCATTTCCTTCGCCAGTGCGAAATTTCCCCCCACCGAGGCTCGCTACCACTGTAACGAGCAAGAGTGCCTCGCCATAGTCTGGGCAATCAAACGCTCTCGGCCGTTTTTGGAAGATCGTCCTTTCACCTTACGGACCGCTTTCCGCGTACGGTCGAACACGTACCCGGAAAAACAATGAGCCACCTGACGCCTTGTCACGGCATCCCAACCCAGACAAGCTCTCGCCCGGTGAACCTGACATGGCTGCCATGTTACCGCCCACCCACAACACGCCACCTTCGAACGTCGCCGCATCAGTACCGGTTCTCAGCGCCCTGGACTGGCCTTCTATCTTCCACGAGATCGTGGAAACACAGCAAGAGGATCCTTCGATCACTCGAGATGCTATTCGCTGGCGCGAACTACAAGACTCGCCTCACCGCACCGACGAAGAAGAATATTTCCTCGCCCGGAACCATTTGACGGGCAAAGGCTTTTGGCGCAAGGACGCCAAACAAGGAAAGTAGAGACTGCAAGTTCCCGAGAGCCTACGGTCCTGTGTGATATGGGAATATCACGACGCTGCGCTTGCCGGACACCCCGGCACCGAAGAAACAATACGCTCCATCCAGGAACTATTCTTTGACCCGGGATTAACCGCGAAATACGACGAGATGTCGGGGGCTGTCACTTGTGCATATGCTGCAAGCCTCTGCGTGGACGACAGCCTGACAACCAACGCCCTTGCCCAGCCCGACGAGCCTGGGATACGGTCGCCGTCGATCTCATGGGACCGTATCCCCACACGAGCCAAGGGCATACATTTATACTCGTAGCGACCGACCTTTTTACCCGTTAGGTTGAGGCATTCCTTAGATGAGGAAGTTTTCGGACGATATGGATACCCGCGCCGAATTTTAAGCGACAACGGGCCTCAGTTTACCGGCCACGCCTGGGCCGAGGCAAGCAAGAAGTGGGGTTTCGAATTGTGGACAACACCTGTCTACCACCTACGCGCCAACCCCACAGGAAGACGGAACCAGGAGCTGAAGGAAGGACTCAGGCTACGCTTGCACCAGGGCAACCAGAGAACCTGGGACAAGTATCTGCCTGAGTTACTCTTCGACCTACGACGAAGACGAAACGCTGTCACGGGGAAACACCTAGTTACCTCCTCCTGGGAAAGACAATTCTCCGACCATTGGAGTGGAGCCTTGAACATGCTCCCGACGAGTTACCACCTACTTATGAGCGAAGCAACAGGGAGGACGAAGCTCGCCTAAGCAAGGCAGCTCATCAGGCGAAGTACGCCGCTGCACCCACTGCGCCACGATTCTATCCCGGCGATTGGGTGTATGTGCCAAACCACCAGCTGTCAAATAAGGCTGCTGGTTTCAACGCCAAAGTGGCACCAGCCAGGTTCGGGCCCTTTCAGATCCTAGATCACATCGCGGGCGATGTATACTGGGTCTGGCAGGATAACATCGCAAAATGCACTTCTGGAGGCAGACATGAACGAGGAGGGCGCCGTCGAGCAGGCGCTTCCAATACGAGCAGGTCTTGCCGAAAGCGTCAGCGCAGGAGAGGACGAGTACCCTGACGAAACCGTTGCCAGGTAGGAGCCGAATGTTGACGAAGTCGGCCCAACTGGGCGCCGACCTGGCGAGAACGGTGCCGCTGTGAAAGCGCGCCACCAGCACACGGAAGCAGACGTTCTTCCCCAGCAGGCACACGATGATCAGCAGGAAGAGGACGACACCGGTAGTGCCAAGAGGCGCTACCGCTTACCATCACGTGTTCCAGTAGAATACCGGAATGCGCGATGCTACACCCCTCGGAGGAGGCGCACGTAGTAGATCGCAAAATGTACAGACGAGGCTAGCGCGAGCTACCTCGTATTGCTTAGATTATTTACTCACCCGGGGCTGCCGCAGTGTACCAGGGAACTAATATGTATATTTTTAGTGTGTGGCTACTGAAAGCAACCACCATAATTGTACAAACTTTTAGCTCCTAATTTTACCAGTATTAAGGGGGGATCTTCGAACCATAGGTTAAGCAAAATCTATCCGGGAAGGGGTGGATTTGTTATAGGCCACTGCCGACTTGAGAACTCCGTAACATCGACACTCGACTGTACGATCTTCCACTTAAATTTTCGAAAGAAAATTAGAGCAAAAAGCGTTAGATCACTGAAGTTAAGCAATGTTGGGCGCGGTTAGTACTTAGATGGGTGACCGTCCGGAAATACTACTAACTACGTGCTGTTGGCGTGTCGTGGGTGTGGTGAGCCCACACTTGTAGTTATTTACTACAAGAAACTATCCACCTAGAAACACTACCCGAATCGGGTAGTGTCAGGTCTACCCAGAAAGGGAAATGGCTTAATGGTATACATATATACAAACGACGAGTTAGCTTCCCCTCATCGAAACATGCTTTGTCCCAGCTCTCTCTCTGTCCATCCAAGGCCGCCGGTAATGGCCAGTTAATCTTCCAAACACGTGCCCGGGCACGTTTTCCTCCCGTGTTGAAATCTCCGTTTAGTCACGTACGCCGCAACGCTCTCTCATTCCATTGCGCGCAACAACTTTCTTCTTGATTACCCTCCATCTCCTTCCTTCCTCCAGGCTTCTCGCTCCGACGTACGTACCCACGGAAAAATGGATCTCAACTGGCAGAGACAGCATGGAAATAAAAAACGCATTTAAAATCAATAATCATAACTTTTAATAAATAATGGGGGTCTTAAATTGCTCAATAAAATCACAGAGAAGAAGGCACGGTCCACTTTAATTTTCAGAAAAGCTTTTCGAAAGAAAAGCCAATTTTATGCGAAATTAAACATTTAGGATTTGTTTAAACAATGCCCCCCCCCCCTGGCTACTCTAAATATTTATTTAGGGTCGATACATGGGTGTGTGTGAATTTACCCACCCATACATCGACCGGAATAGTTATTAAATAGAATGAAATTCTATTTTTAATTATCTTATTATACTTTTGGAAATCGGCCGTTTTTCGGTTCGAAATGGTCGCCGACGCGCGAAAGCTCGGGCAGTGGGCCTGGGTAGTCGTCCCCACCACTCGGCTGCGACTCCAGTGTCGATTTTCAGCGAATTGGCGGGCTCGCTGCTGCTCCCACCGCCTCTGATACCTCCGTGCTCGGTCTGTCGATAGCCGAGAGACAGCCAGAGTGTCAGTCGTTTTACGAATTTTCCGGAGGTCGGACGCCTGTGCTCTGCCCTCCTCCACAAGCCATCAAATAAAGTGCAATACAGAAAGTAGTCAACGTTTACTTTTTCGATACCAGCCCTTCCTGCTTTCAGCAGCGGCACGTTTTTCCGTGCAACTTCGTATGGGCTACAGCTAGCCCTCACGTCATTCATCGCCTTCAGAACAGGGGGGGATTCTCCCTCGCTTCTCTTTGAGTGATAGTGACAGTTCGTGTTTCGAGAGATCGCTCTTTAGCGGTCCTCAAGTAATAGTGACAGTTCGGTTTCGAGAGATCGCTCTTTAGCGGTCCTCGAGTAGTAGTGACAGTGCGTGTTTCGAGAGATCGCTCTTTAGCGGTCCTCGAGTGGAAGTTTAGATTCAAGCATCGGAAGTATCGCTCTTTGGCGGTCTTCCCGTCGGAAGTTTAATTCGTGCTTCGAGAGCACCGCTCTTTAGCGGTCTCATTGTAGTTCCAAGTTCTTCTTATTCTTCTTCCCTCGAAATGATCGTTCTCTAGCGGTCCTTGAGTAAGAGTTATTTTGTGCTTCGTAGTGATCGCTCTTCAGCGGTCCTGTCAAATATCTCAGTGCGTGGTCGGCAGTACCGCTCTTCAGCAATCTGCGGTCTTGAAGTGTCATTTCCATGGGGGATACCTCCACCTTCCTACTTCGCGGGTTCGTGGATTTGAAACCGGACGTGACGCGTTACAAACCTCTGATGACAGATGGCGCAAGGCGGAGGCGTTCAAATCAAAGCACGCGTCGCCGTCGGGCACAACATGTCACACTTTTCCTCCGCGGGAGATAACTTGCCGCGGTCGCGCGGGAGCTTCCGATTTTACCTAAGCTACCAGAGGCCTTCCAGTTACCGGAGGTTCACCAGAGTCCCGTCATCGCGACTGCTCAGCAAGCGGCCGCCGTCGTTCAACTAGGTTCAGATCATGACGTGTTGTTCTTCGCCGCCGGCAGTACACCAGAGACCTTCTCGCCGGCTCTTCTCAGCTCTCCACCGCAACGTCCGCGGAACGCTAAATCTTGTCGTCCACATTTGTACCGTTAATATTTTATGTTGATTTTTGATCTCTAAAAAAAAAAAAAAAAGAAGTTCTACGCCGGGCGATCTCTCAGCAACCCATCCCTACCGTGTTGGTAGAGTCGTTCGTGGGCCAACCTACCTAGGCCTTCGGGGACCTCCCCTCCGAAACCTTCCTTATTCCTCCCCCGCCACGCCGGAGGCCAAACTAGCGAGAGCTTCGCCTACGCCCGACTACCGCCACGTCGGAGGTCAAACTAACCAGGGCCTCGCCTACCCCCGACTACCACCACGGCGGAGGTCAAACCATCCAGAGCCTCGCCTACGCCCGACTACCGCCACGTCAGAGGCCAAACTAGCCAGGGCCTAGTTCACGCTTGAATACCACCACGCCGGCGTCCAAACTAGCCAGAGCCTCGCCTACGCCTGACCACCGCCACGTCGGACCTCTCTTTTCCTTCCCTCTTCCTCTCACCACCACGGGAGAAGAATCACACGCCTCCCTCTTGCCACGTATCTTGTCCTTCCATCTCTCTTTCCCTTCTCCCTCCCCGTCGACCGTTCACGTTTATCTTACCCCTTCCACATTTTGGAACCGATCCGGGTAGATAACAGTTTGTGCAAATCCATAAAAAATGAATGCGTTTAAAAAAAAAATCAAGAATTCCGCAAGCCCCATGAAGATTAACACGTATTTCCCATGGAGGAGACATTTTTGTAAATTGTATTCAGAATTGTCAATATTAGGTATATCGAGTTGATCCTGAAAATTTCTCTTCAAAATCAGCCATAGAATCTCAAGAAATTTTTCTATTATTTTTAATCATTTCAATATTCTTGAAAAACTTTTAAATTTTGTTCAAAATATTAAAAAAATTACATTTTTTTATATTATTTCAAATGTTGAATTATTTTTAATCTTTTCAGATCCTTCAAACGTCTCAAATATCATTCAAAATGATTCACATTTTTCCCAAAATCTTGTTTCAAGTTTCTGGCCAATTTTTAAAATGACCTTGAAATCATACATATTTTTCGACAATTTTGGATATTTAAAAATTAATTTTTCAGAATGAAATCTAATTGTTAATTT
Organism: Andricus quercusramuli; assembly: GCA_932178445.1. Lineage (NCBI taxonomy): Eukaryota > Metazoa > Arthropoda > Insecta > Hymenoptera > Cynipidae > Andricus > Andricus quercusramuli. The sequence continues at coordinate 76,213 of CAKNXH010063666.1, read as the reverse complement.
TTCTAGGAATCTATATAAATGTTTCTGAAAGATAAATCGAAATCGTTACATTTTTAACCTACAAAGATGCGAATTTCCAAAGAAAAAACATTAAATTATTACCAAAAACAGTTGAATTTTCAACTCAAAAAGGCTAATTTTTTACAATACAGTATAGAATTTTTAACACGAAAAGTTGAATTTTCAACAAAAAAGTTCATTGTATTAAATACTAAATTGTTGAATTTTCTACTAGAATAGATAAATTGTCAACGAAAAATGACGTATTTGATATATAAACCCTATAAGATTCTAATTTGTATAAAAAATTTTTCTTTGCGGAAGCAATCTGAATGGCTCCAATACTAGGTAGATTTGAAAATTTATTTGTCGCAATTATTTTAACTTTGAAACCGATGGTTTTTTAATTTATAGAAGCAGAATTTTCATAAATTTGAGAAAACTGATTTTGCAAGTCAAAAGTTCTTTGTTTTAGTTATGTTTCATCAATGAGTTAAGTCATCTGCTGGTCGTGGGCTAGTTGTAGGCTCCGGAAGCTACGATAATGTTTATTTGAAGCAACCAATCCGGAAGCAATTCGAACTTGTACGTCATCCACTTCTGCTCCTTTTCTCCTAGAAAGTAAGCAAGAGCGGGAAATTTGCGCGAGATATCATCGTGCAACACTGTTCCTTGGGGTCAGATCTCTAGCTGCGAATGACCTTACGCGGCAGATGGGACAGTTGGAGATGAAGCTTTCACCTCTGGATACTTTTTCAGAGCTACCAATATAAGATAACGAGGAGCAAATCAGGGAGAGCAGTATTAGCTTCAGCTAATTCGTCCATCCTGAGAAAGACATTTGGTGGATAGATCTCCTACTTCTCATGTTGGCATTATCGGCTACCTGCAAAGGTCGTTTTGCTGGAACGGGTGGAATTTTCGCTGGAGGATGTTGCTCTTCTTCTTGTTGATAAAGAGCTTCATATCCGTTTTTTTTCGCAAAAAGGATACCTAATCTCTTAAATACTGAGGCGTTTTATGAGCGTATTCTGGGTGCATATTGACCCAATGGTCATGTAACCTTTACATGAATCCTCTTCGCGCCGGTGAGCTTCTTTGCCAACAGGTAAGGATGTCCCTCTTGAGTTGGTCCGATCATTTAAATCGATGTTCTCGTGTTTGTCCGGGGGCATTGCCTGGTCGTCGCCTAGGTTCGGTCCTATTGTCACTCCCAACTGAACCATGGCCTCAATCCGAGAGGGGCCGATTGTAGGTGGTACTGCTCGATACTGGTGTCGTAACCGCATAATCCGTTGCATTGGGGAGTTAGTACAAAGCAACGTGGCTGACTGCAAGAGCTGGAGCTCTCGAGCGATGGGGTCACCACACCCTCACGCCTGGTATTTTTAAAGACGAGAAGTCGTAGGCTCTGGAAGCTACGATCGTGGTTCCTTAAAGCAACTCATCCAGGAGCAGCTGGCACATGTACGTCATCCGCTTCTGCTCCTCCTGTCCTAGAAGGTAAGCAAGAGCGGGAAATTGAGGCGAGATAACATCGTGCAACATTGTTGCTTGGTCGCACCATATCCCTTTCCCAGCTTTATGATTTCTTTACAAAAATTTTCAGAATTATTTTATTTGAAAATTTATGAGCAAAAAGTCTTTTCTATTCATGCGTCAACTTTGAATTATGACAATGAGAAAAGTTCTTCGGTTTGAAACAGCTGATTCTAATATCATAAATGAGCATAACTTCCTTAATCTTCAAGAAAGTGTAATAATATTATATATCAATCGATTTGCCTCGAATCCACACATCTTTTATGTCGTTGCATCAACTTTGAATTGAGTTAATGAGAAAAGTTTTACTATAAAAAAACGATTTTAAAAATATATAAATTACCCTAACGCTCCTACACTTTAATAAAATATATCAATATTATAGGTCAGTCGATTCGTCTCGAACCAAGGAATCTTTTATATTCTTCCAGCAACTTTGAATTATGCTAATGAGAAAAGTTCTACTATAAAAACCCGATTTTAAAAATATTATTAAGTGCCAACGTTTTGGACTGTTACCAGTTCCTCTTCAAGACTCCTGTTTGGACGGAAGTGAATAATTTCAAATGAATTAGAAAAAAGTGAAAGATGGCTTAAACATTTAAGTGTTTTGAAGTATTACATGCTGGGCTTTTGAGAGATTTGAGAAGTTCACATCTATGCCTGGAATTCATGAGTTCATGAGAAATTTTCTCAAATGTTCTTCCGGAATCCGTTTTTTAAAGAAATTGAGGTTTTGTGTGCAATAAAGCTAGGAACAACGCGGTGACGCATAGTCTTGCATTTTTTTGAGGCAATATAATGGAGTCTTTCGGTATTTATTACATCTGAAATAGTAGATGAGTCTATGTAGGTTATTTTCGTTAGTAACAACGAAATTTGGGTAACCCGGTAAGAAGGCTTTAATTGAAAAATATTTTGGAAAATCTCCTGGTCAATGGTGACTTGACAATTATTGAATCCTTTTCGATACCGTTTTCGGTCTCGCGTTTGAATCCACATAGCAGGAGAAGTTATTTCTTAAACTGAATCCTTTTATGTACGGAGTGGCGACAATATTTTTCTAAATACTTTCAAATACCCAAACCGACAATGAAATAGAACGTTTTTAATCCCTTTTGAATTCGCACATTTCCCGGTTCTTATTCACTGTTTTTTAATATTAATGAGGATAAAAACATCTTAAAACACAGTATTAGTCATTTAACGTTGTCAAGATTAATTGCTACAGAGATAGCTGCGATGCGAAATGATTTTTTAAATTGCGTTATCATATGATTTTATATTTTTTCACTCAATCACATTTGAATGAAGCGAGAGTTTTGTGATAAAGTAATTTATTCTTATACACAATCCTACTAGTTTCTGTGAATTTCATGCTATGAAATTGCTCTATAATGCGATAAACTAAGAATGTGTTTTTGATTTATTTAAGATAATGGTTGACAGCTCCGATGGACTTTAAAAGATATTAGAATGACTCTAGACTGTTTTTTCGATGTTTTTCCAGAGAATGTCAAAGATATCAAACAAATTTCGTGGATTTCTGTCGTTCTGAGCGATTTTAAAGGTCTCGTTATCGCATTTTAATGAATTTATCAATATCTCAAAGGATTTCACAGAGCTTTGAATATTTGTATTTAGTTTGTCTACAATTAAAGTCTTAAGTCTGTAAATACTATATGCAGACACGTTTTCCTAGACCCAAAGGTCGTAAGTGAAGCCAATTTACTTGCTGTAATTATGATCTAAAATGGAAGCATGGACAGTAATTAAACATTTGCAATTATCACACTAAAGTATTTTATTAAATGGATTACGTGGAATGCATGTTGGTTTTCACAAACGATTTCATATTTCATGTAGCGTCAGATGACTTGTTTCATGACATGGTCCTCCATGCAGTATTAGGGGACCTTAAAGAATTATTAATAATGTTTATTCTTATGCACTGAATGTTTTAAAGTAAAACTTCATCATGTTTAAAGCAGTAGAGATTATTAAATATCAAACTTCAAACGGTTAAAAGTGAACCACTTGTAATAGCAGCATTTTATGATACTCAAAAAAATGATTTTCTGAAGATAAGAAAATGTCTTGACACACAACTGACCTAGTTCACAATAACGCAAGCAGGTATGCTGCTCTATATTCAGAGTCCATCCGCCATAGCCATCAAATACGCAAAGAATTATCGAGTTTTCCGATCCAAAATGCTGAAAACGTATACATATGTATATTTTTTATTTAGTTTAGAATTTTGCGGAAAACGCACCGTTTTCCGATAAGAGAAAAACCGCGTAAATTTTGTTTCACTTACTGCGCATCTCCGGCCGCACAGGATACGGCGATCCTCCTACAATGAATATAGTTTTAAGTAGCAGAAGTACTATTTGTCAAAGTTTGTATGGTTTGATGATTTTGAAAATGCTCATAAATTCCATGCAATTGAAATGTTTTAATATTATATGGATATTCCCTGACAAAGGTAAGACTAGTACTTTTAGTGGCCGAGTAATAATGCTACAATAAGCAAGATACTTTTCCATAATTCTTTCTTGCAATAATGTTATTGTTACCAGTTGGAGGAAGACAAATATTTAATATCCTTAATATGAAGGATGAAGGCATCTTGTATTATATAAATAATATATGTAAATTTGAAAATAACTCTACCAAATGTATTGGTGGTCGATTTGTCCATCCCTCATGCATAAATCGATGATCATACTCACAAGGTCCGTCATGTATTTTTACTACATCTAAAATAATTATTGTTTATTATAGTGTGAATAATTACTACGTCTCAAAAACCTAATCCCTCCCCAAAAATTATATATGTTATATCTAAAATGTAAAAAAATCCAAGTTGAATTATTTCACATTGAATATTTTAGAGAGAAGGAAAACAATTTCGTTTTAAAAGCGTCCAAAGTTTAGATATTTCCAATTTTAATAGTCCAAAATACAATTATTTCTAAAGGTGGTATTTGAAGTTATCTAAAGAATTAATTTTGAGAAAATAAGAAAATCTCGTGCAACATTACTTATTCCACATGCTCTTATGCAGTCCAAATGCTCGTGGGTCACAATCTCAGTATTAAAACCAGAAGATATGCAAATTTCGTCCACGCCTTGTTCCATCTAGAAAATATATTTCTTCAGTTTACAATTTTGGGATAGTCGGTTTTCGATATAGTAAAGACTGTTTAAAATTTTGTATACTTACAACACGTTCATCACATCTAAGGGCACACGCAACGGGACTATGCCTTCGCTACAAGAAATATCATATCAGTTAGAAGAAGTGCTTGGACTATTACATGATGATTCGTAATGTCACAGAAATTCCATATGATAGCAAATTTGATTTGAAAATGTAGATATATGATGTATAGGAATTTTGAATAACAGTTCTGAATAAAGTGAAACTCACGGGTGGTCGTGCAGGTTGAACCTGTTTAAGAAAACAGAAAAATTGTTAGTATTCTTAATATGAATCAAATAAAGGCATCTTGTATTATGAATAATGGTTATATGCATTTTATATAATTTTTTTGAGTAGAGTGAAACTTATAGGTTTTGCTTAAAATTGCTTAAAATGATATAAATTAGAAAATCTACAGATTTATTGATTCATCCTTTAATTTGCAGCTTTGAAAATGAATACCTGGACTTATATTTTTTCACTTAATCTGAATCTTTGAACTGGGCAATTTAAAAAAGTTAAGAAAAAAGTTATTTTGCAGTATAAATGCACTTTATTAAAATTTTGTTAATTAGGAAGTGTTAATAGCTTTCATTTTATACGTTTGAATTATTGAGCGGTTGAATAAAAAAAATTTTAATTTAACATTTGAATGATTATAATTCAAGAGTTTCTAAATTTTGTTGACAACAAACAAGAAAATCTTGGAGAAATATTTTTTTTTATTACAGGATTTTAGAAAATAATAGGAAAAACTCGGGATGTTTTTAAAGATATTTAGGTATTTTAGAAGTTTGGAAGAAATTTAAAAATATTTTATAAATTTGTAGAAATCTTCCCAAGTTTTGAAATGTTTTTAATCTCTTAAAAACTTTTAAAATTTCTATTTATATTTTTGACTGACTCGAATTTTTCTAAACACTTGGAAAATTTTACAAAATTAAAAAAATTGTCTTAAAATCTTCCACATTTTTGTCGATATTTTCAGAAACTTTTTGCAATCTGTAGAAATTTTCTTCAAAAACTAATTTTTCAATAACAAAATTATTTTACATTTTTCCAGAAATCTCCAGTCTTTTTAAAGCTAGTACACCTTCTAAATAACTATGAAATGATTCTTTTTTTAAATTTAAAAAAATTACCTTCAAATCTCATGGATTCTTTTTTTCAAAACTTTTGAAATTATTTGAAGGTTTTAAAATCTTTTCAAACATTCACTGGGAATTCATTTTTCAAAATACAAAATCATTTGAAATTTTGCTGACAAACTTGAGAAATTTTTTATGCTCTTAAAAGCTTTTAAAATTCTCAAGATTTAAATTATTTTCCAATCTTTTCAAAACTTTTGAGTATCTTTCGAAACAATTTTTTTTTATTATCATTTGTCGAAATTCTGCAAAATTACAAAAACTATCCTATCATTTTCGAGATTTTTTTTCAACATAATATTTTGAAATTTCCAGAAAGTCAAAACTTGAAGTTAACCTTTTAAAATAAAACCGAAATCAATTTCAATTTCCTAGAAATATTATTGTCAGTCCCAGTAATTTTTTGGTTTTCGCTACAGTCATTAAAATACAAGTTTTGAAATATCAAAGACTGACAAAAAATTTCTAATTTCCAAATCAGTTTTCAAAAAGAGAATGGGATTTCATTTAATTTCGACTGATTTAAAATGTTGGTGTTTAATTTCAAATATTCACATCTTGAAACCAGGTTTATGTGAAAATATGATACTGGTTATAGTACAAACTTGCCAAGTTCCTAAATGTAAGTATTATTTTATCAACAACTTTCATTTTTGTACAATATTTTGATTTTGAATCTTTCAATTTTAAATTATTCAGAATCAAAATTTCGGGTTTTCGAAATTACACTGATCAGCCATATTAAAAAACGATTTAATAGACAATAATTTTATCGTATGTTTAAAAGTCACATTTTATAGTCGAGTTAAATCGAACCATTTTTTTAACCTGCTTGAAAATTGGCTAAATGCTGTGATTTTATGTATACGTATATTATCACGAGTACTTGTCGCATTAGTGGTTTGTAATTAATAAGAGATTAGAATTACTGTAAACTTATGAAAGTTCTAAAAGAAAATAAGTAAGAGCCGAAGAATGAAGGGAATACTAAAAAATTATAAATTTAATAATATTTTCCATTACTTTTCATTAATTTTTCCAAAATTAATTATTTCATTATTTTTCCCAATTCTTTGTTAAATTCCTTCAAAAATTATTTGTTATACACTGTTTGTAGTATAATAACAGTATGTAACATAGAAACTGAAAAAATAGTTTTTAGCAAAGTAAAACTCACATTAGATGAGCTTGGGTTCATCGAAGTGGCCGAGAATATAACTGCGCTGGCTGTAAAAATAAAAATAGTAAACACAATTATTCATTCATTTTTTCATTTTCAATCGAATTTCATACTGGGTGTCACAAATGTCACGTGACGGCTCAATATTTCCTCACGTAAGATATTTTTCAGGAAGGCCAATGTCATTCTTGAAGTAACTTTCAACAAGGAATTCTATGGTTACCTTTATGTTGATCTTGACAATGAAGTTCAAGGTTTTTTCAAGGTAAACTTTTTTTTTAAATGGGAACCCCCTTTTTTACATCGTCGATCTATAAAGCGGGAAATTTTACGTACAAATTTGTACTCAGGTCAGAAATAGGTACATTGTAACCTTAGAAGAGGGCTTCCAATTTTGAAAAAGCTTCGACCTTAAAATGACGTTTGAAGGTCATCGTCAAGGTCATGCTCAAGGTCACTAATGAATATGCCTTGTTAAAGTTAGTAACTTTGTTCGTCACGAAAAAAAATTGAAAAGCTTATATCCCCAGAGATATGCAGACCTTGTTTAAGTTTAAATGACCTTAGAGTGACCTTCAAGGTTTTCAGCCTCCTTGGGACTTTCGTGACACCCGGTGTGTTGAAAGTGTTCATGGTAAAATGTATTTATTTTTAATTATTTATTTAATTATTCTAATTATTCTAATTTAAACATTCAATTTTTCTGTTGATTAAATTCATATGATATATGTGGAAAGTTTTCATGTTAAAATATATTCTATTATCGTTTCAAAACTGAATTATTTTATAACAAATTATTTCCAAATTTAGACTGTTTTGTTGAAAATTTGTCTTTATGGATTCAAAATTCATCCATCTTGATTGAAGATTAATTTTTTGTTAGTAACAGTACTTTGTTGGGTTGTTGACATTTTTTATTTTCATTTCTCAAGTTCACTATAATATTTTTGTATCATAATTAGTCTGTTTTTGCAAAAAAGTTCTACTATTTGCTTCGATATTTAATTGTTTTTTTTAATTCAATTTTCTTCAAAAATAATTTGTTTCTTTAATCAAACTTTTTTTGTTGGAAATCTGTCTTTCTGAATTAAAAGTTTCTCTATTTGCATTTGAAATACGTTATTTTTAATTAAAGTTTTTCTTCATTGGAAAAATACACATTTTTCTTCTGCCAGTTAATTCATTTTTATTTGAAATTATTTTGTTGAAACTTTTCATGAACTTTCAAAATTTGCAATATTATTATACCCTTGAGCCACGAAGGAATAGTAAGGAGTAGTATCCCTGTAAGTGGGGAGTGGGACGAGCGACGTCCAATAATTCGTTAATGCTAGCTACGAATGAAAACTCGTATGCTCCCCCGTTCACATGCGCACTGGCGGTTGCCATGCCAACGATGTCAACACGCGCTTGAAGTTTCGAACTTTTTGTATTGAACGAACATAAACAAACGAACATAACCTACATGTGCATCGAGATGTCAAAAGGTAACATATTGAGTGGGTATAACATGTGACTGCGAAAACAGCTCTGCGCATGTGCACTGGGGAGCATTCGAGTTTTCATTCGTAGCTAGCATTAACGAATTATTGGACGTCACTTGTCCCACCTCTGCTCACCGAACACATAGGGTGATACCACTCCTTACTATTCCTTCGTGCCTTGAGCCATTTCCCTTTTGGGGTAGGCGTGACTTACTCGGCGAGGCAGGGAGTAATGTGGGGGAGGTTATGAATTTTCAGATTGATCTAGAAGTCACGCATTATTTATTTAGATAACATGATCGTTCGGCAACACGTCTCCGACCCAGGTTGCAGATCAATCTCTCTAGCGATCACTCCAAGTGATGACCCTCACAAAGCTATCATGTAAAGTTCCCCACTTGGGCTCATTATTATTCAAGGTATTTATCTTCAGGCGTCATTCACTCCGCGGAAACCCTTCTTATAAACTATTTGTTGTTGCTTGTTTTAAACTTAACCTAGAATTTTGTAACGGTGACCTGAGTGATTATTTCCACTTAAAAAATTTTCTGGCTTTTTCACACGAAGACCTTTGGGATGTTTTCGTTGAAACAACTAGGGGTGGATTATAAGGGTTGTTGAATATTATTGTTAGCTGTTGATGCGCCCGTATAAATTTTATTTTGCACAATGTCGGGGCTGGCTTGCGAAATATTTCCGCGCTCGCCCGGCTACGTCGTTTGCCTCACAGGGAGTAGTTTTTAGGGGTTGAAGTTGTTTGCATAAATTTTAAAAAATTGAGACAAAAATAATACTCCCATATGAAGTTGATTTTGGACAATGTCGGGGCTGGCAAAATAATTCGCTAAATCCGACGCGAGATATGCTTGGTAAAAGCAAGTGAGGGGTTACGCGCTGGGCGCAATGGTGGGGGTATACTCCGCAGGTATGCGGGTGCGAGTCGGGCTATTTCCGGGAGCAGATATTAAAATTGAAGGTTAGGAGGTTTTGCTTAAACTCAGATTTTTCTGTACGTACTTTGAAAGAAAGATGCAGAATCAATACACTATTCGAAAACAGGAGAACAAAAAAATCGTCTTTTATTTCTCAAAAACTCAAACAAAATGTGCGTCATGGAAAAAGAATCTCAGCAAGAAAATTAGTTAGATAGGCGCTTTTTTGAAGCCCGGATTAATTTCTTCGATGAAATCTCAGCACAGCTTGTATGTATTTTGTTTGTATAGATAATTACTTACTCAGTAAGAAAGCGTACGTCACTTTTACCGTCATCTTGCAAACTTAAGAACAAGATAATAGGTTTCGAATCAAGATTTTTTCTAAAAAAAAACTAAGTTGTGAAAAAAAACTGGTATCTGGAGAATGATCGCAGTCCTCGTTACCGTTGCTTTTTATAGTATATACATGACGAGCACATTTCTAAGGTTCGGCGGAAAGCCAAATGATTCCAAAATCTTACAAAGTGTGATAATTTATTACTTGCAAACACAAAACAGTTTAGGAGAAAAACAATAAATCTCTATAAAACTTCTTATCTTGTCTATTGCGACAGAGTACGCTCTTTTCTGCTGATATCAGGAAACATAAAAGTGTGTCAATTATTAAATCAAGAATCAAGCAGATTTTATACATATAAGCAAAAATAAGATACAGCAACACTTGAATTTTGACAAAAAACAATAACTTTTTATATATCTGCTACTTAAAAAATAAATAACACATAGATTTATAAGATTTACTCAAGGAAAATAAAATTTCATTATAGATTAAGTCACTTTATTTATGTAGTTGTTATAAACAAGTTAATGGATCTGGAAGCTGGCATATGCTGCATTTTTTGTATCTGAATGCCTTATTTATACTGATTTTGTCGTCAAATTGCGTGAAGGTAACGATTAATCATGACGAAGAACAAAACGAGAACAAATGTAATTCTTATAAAAAATAATTGTTATAATCAAATTGACTTTGTGAGGAATTATTGCTAAGTAATTTTCATTATATTATAAAAGAAAAAACTCAATTTTTCGATTCAGAATGTATTGATCGAGAAAAAGTTTTTTGTAACATTATTAATATCCATAACAGTAGGGAACCTTTATTGAAATGTCTGACAAAAGTTTAAAAACTTGTTATTAATTTTTGATTCCGTTAAGAATAGACAGGTTGGATTGGCCTTCAAGTGTCCCAAACTGAAGGTAAAGTCCTTGAGCCACCCTTTCTGGATGAAAATTCAAAAAGTTAGAGCATTTTCTAAATTTTCAAGACCCCTTTTTCAAGTTTCAAAAATTTCCTGGACGGTTATTTGTAGTATGTACTTAAAAAGACGAACGATTTCTTCTGATGACAAAAATTCAAATTTTGACAGCACATAAAATAATGAAAAATTCCATTTCCAATTTTGTTTGAAAGGTAATTAAAAATACTATTTTAACTAATGAAAAGCAGAATCTGAAGGATTTTCATGAAGACAATCTCAAAAATGTCGTTTTTCAAATATCACTTTAGAAATTTTGAACAGGGACCAAAACAGAGAATTGCATTAGCTTAAGCGTTGAACAAAAATCGAAAACTGAATTTGGAGAATTTTGAAAATAATTCTTCGTCTTTTTGAAAATAATATGTTTGAAGGTTTACTACTGCGACTTCTGTTTTCTTTTTATTAACTTAAGAACCAAAACAGACTTATTTTGAAACCAAAAAAAAGGAATTTTCAACAAAAGAGTCAACATTTTTAATCAAGAAAAACTTTTCAGTCAATAAAGAAAAAAATCTCGTCCACAATCTTGTATTTTCAGTCCAAAAAGACGAATTTCCTACAAAACAATTTAGTTTTCAACCCAAATATATGAATTTTCTACCAAAATAAATGAATTTCTAAATGAAAAAGATAAATTATCAAGCAAAAATGGAATGTAGTTACATTCGCAGTTCAAAAATTTATTCTTAACTTAATGAAAATGAATTTCCAACAGACCAGCAAAACTTTCAACCAAAGAAATGAATTTTTTACTCAAATAATGAGCCTTCAATCACAAAAATGTATTTTTAACAAACAAAAATTTTTATCCAAACAGTTGAATTTTCAACCGAAAAAAATAATAATTTTGTACCCAAAAAGATTTATTTTTAACAAAATACATAAATTTTAGAAAAAATATTTAAAATGAATCAATTTGCAACCAAACAACTAAATTTTCAATCAAACATGGAATAGTTAAATTTTCGGTTGAAAAAATTAATTTTTTTTCATTAAAAACTGAAAAAAATGTTTAGTCAGTTATAAATTATATATATAGAAGTTTTGAAAAGATTCCAAAATAATTTAAAACTTCAAAAGATTTCAGAAAAGTTAAAAGAGAACGTAGATTTTTAAAGATTCTGAACACAAAGCTTAGAAGTTTTCTATAAGCATTTTGAAAGCTTTCAAAAGAATGAACAAATTCTACCAAAATTTCTAGGAAAACTAAAAATATTTTTTTTTTTAACCTATTCAAAAGGATATGTTTGAAAATTGAATTATTTTGTTGCAAATTGATCTTCTTTGATTGAATCCTCTTGGTTCGAAATTCCCTCTTTTTTATTAATAATTCCATTCTTTGCTTGAAAAATTGAAAATTAATCTTTTTGGTTGTAAATTGGACTACTTTTATTAATTTATTTTTATTGACAATTAACTTTTTTCCTGAAAATGTAAATTTTCCATTTTTGGTTAAAAGTTAATATTTTTTAGTTGAAATATCAACTGTTTGGTTACAAATTTCTTTTTTTGGTGGAAAATCCGTCATTATAGTTGAAAATTAATCTTTTTGGTTGATAACTTGACGACTTCGTTGAAAATTGGTTTGTATTTGATTAGAAATTTAACTTTCTTTTTAGATTTAAATATTTTGTAGAAAAATGAGGTATTTTTTTGAAAGGCTACCTTATTTTCTCAAAAATAGAACTGTTTAGTTGATATACATCTTCAATATATAAAAAAGGAGAGCTGAGAATTCCGAATCTTAGGATGTGATGCTCACAAATAACTGTTTCGACGATCTGAATTCCCATCTCTTACTCGTAATGTTATGGTACTATTGTTGTTATTATATTTTATAATAATGATAAAAATATTCACATTTATAGGGAATATCGAGATCAATATTATATAATAATGTATTATATGGATAAAATAGATTATTAAATTCCTATACTCTATATTGATAATATCCCTTTTAAAATACCAATATATTTCTATACGATGATACAAATCCGAGTAATTAGTATATGTGTAAGAATAAAGAAAACGATTTTAATGTTTTTATATAAAATTAGCAATAATTATTAGATTTTAAGTTAGTTTAAAATCATGTAACGCAGAGAGAAAGAATAGAGCAGCTCGCTGGTAGGGGGTCAGAACCCGCAATGATGCCATTGGTCCGAACCATAGTAGTGGGGCAGACTCACGAACTTCGCGCGGAGTGGGGGAGCCAGGACGAGCTGTCGCGCGCACCCACGGGTCTCGTGCATAAAGCAGCGCGTCCCAGCAACAATCGTCACTCGGCCCTCACCCAGCATTCAGAACAGTTCGACTCGCTCGCACCCTGCTCTCCGACGCTTCGAGTAGCGTCCTTTTGGACCACCAGCCGCTACATTCTCTCTTTCTCTCTCTCTCTCTCTCTCTGCCTAGGGAGTCATTGGGATAATAAACAGAGATAAATTCCAACTGATCGAATTCAACTACTATCATCAAACCTGCTACGGCTCTTTCCGAGCATCCAATTGAAGCTCCTCTAGTCCTTTTTAGGACTGAGTAGGCTTATCAACGGACATGTAAAACTGCTCTTTTCAGGGCAATATCTCTTGAAATTGTTTTATTTTGTTTGAACGCATTACGATCTCATACTTCGGTACTCGATCGAAGTCAAGGAAGGAAATTAAATGTGATGACCTTCGGGTAGCATCCTTTTAATTTTCCAACCGAAACTTCTAGGGAGTCTCTGCACTCCACCTTGAACGGAATACGATCTTGTACTTCGGTACTCGATCGAAGTCAAGGAAGGAATTTAAATGTGATGGCCTTGGGGTAGCATCCTTTTAATTTTCAGCCGCAACTTCTTGGGAGTCTCTGCACTCCGTCTTGAACGGAATTCGATCTTGTACTTCGATACTCGATCAAAAACCACCTAGAACGCCATCCGACGACTCCGTGAAGCCGAACTTCAAGCTCAAAAGATGGAAGTCAGGAACCCAAAATCGATATTTCTGGAGACGAACACAAGACAGGCACTCCTTGTCACGACAACGAATCCGGAGGGGTACACATTTTGCCAATGCCGGCGTCTGGAGACACTGGCTCACCACTCGGGACGTTCGCCCCTTTACCACCGGGATCCATCAGCCAGGCGTACCCTCTTTCCGATAAGGGCCGACCAGGATCAACTCTGGTGATGAACATGCCTCTCGAGTAGGGTGTATTTTCGATTGAAGTTTATTCTTTTTGATTTTTTGATTGAAATTTTTTTTAATTTCAAACTTGAATTGTTTTATTTGTTTATGAAAGATATAATGTGAAATTGTTACAAGATCGAAATGAGGGGAAATGTTCAGGGATTTTGAAAATAAACTAACATTTACGGGTTGAACATAATTGAAATACTTTTTAATTACGAAATTCGTCTTTTTAGGTAGGAAATTCAAGTCTTCTGATGAAAATTCTTTGTTTGGTTCGAAAATTCATATTTTTTGGGTGAATTTTCGTTTCAGTTAGTTTTAATCGAGGATTTAACTATTTGGCGGAAAAGGCATTTTTTTGGTTGAACTTTGAAGTATTTTTTGAAAAAAAAAATTGTTCTATTGAAAATGAACTTTTCCAACTGAAAATATAATTATTCTTTTTTCGATGTAAAATTCATTTATTCGTCTTAGTAAAAAATTTTACTATTCGGTTGAAAATTCATATTTTTTGTAGAAATTTAACCATTTTGATTAAAAATGTCACTACTGTCTGGACTGTTTTTTCAACTTAAATATTCATTGTTTCACTGAGAATTTAACTATTCTAAATAATTTTTGTTAAGGCCTTTTCCGCAAACAAAAATTATTATCACTAAAATAAATAGTTGAAAATTCATTATTTTAGTTGAAAATTCATCTCTTCGATAATATTTGTTTGTAGAAAATTAATTCTTTGAATTCAAAATTTAATTATTCCATTTTTGATTAACATTTTTTTTTTACTGGAAAATTTAACTATTTCGTTGAAAATCAAAGCATTCTGTTGGAAAGTCGTTTTTTATTAGGCCGAAAACTAACCTTCTTGGTTGAATACAAATCTTTGTTGTTGGAAATTTAACTGCTTGGTCAAAACTTGAACTCCTATGCTAAACATTCTGTTGTTTATAATTCATCATTGTAGATGGAAGTTCGTTCCTTCGAAGGAAAATTTCACTATATTGTTGAAAATTTGTTTGTTTTATTCAAAAATAATATTTCTGGTTTAAAATTTTATTTTTTGGTTGAAAATTAAAAAAAAATATATAATAAGTCTTCAATTAAATTTATTCAAGGCGAAAAATAATTCTTAAAACAAAATAAAAATTGTGAATAAATATTTTTTTGCTAAAAGTTTTTGAACACGTAAATTCGAGTTTTAATCAGATTCTGGTATCACAGAAAACAGAAATATGTCTTATTATTTTAGAACTTTTAGAAGGTTGGAAGAAATTAAAAAATATTTTTAATCTCGTAAAAACTTCAAAGAATTTTAATAATTTTTTCAACTGACTAAAATTTTTTCTAAAATTAAACAAATTCTGCGACATTGAAAAAATTTGCTAAAAATCTGAGATGACTAAAAAATCCCGAAAAATAAAATTCACGACACTGTATCATTCCTTAGAAAGAAAATTTTCGAAATGGAAAATTTCCAAAATTATAGAATTACCGGAAATATTTAAAAATTCTTAATTGTTCGAATTCGAAAGTTCATTGCCTCACTACCCGTTCGGGTAGTGTTTCTAGGTAGATATTTACTACCAGTGTTGTTGTTGGCCCACGACGGGCCAACAGCACGCAGCATTTCCGGACGGTCACCCATCCAAGTACTAACCGCGCCCAACACTGCTTAACTTCAGTGATCTTACGAGGACTGGTGTTTTCAGCGTGATATCGCCGTTGGCAAATTGCCGAATCTAAATAACTAGAAAATTATTTTATCAATAAATAAATGATATAAATGATTTGTTATATTATTTAAAAATTTCCTCAATTGCGAAATGTGAAAAAAATTTAAAGAATTCTACCAATTTTTGCCAAAGATTCTGGTTAACGGAAAAAGGGCTTAAACATTATCCTAATGATATTTTTAATTTCTATTAAAATCAAAAAAGTTGAATACTTTTCAAAATTTCGAAAATTTAAAAAAAAAATAGAAAAAATTATTCTTTTAATAGATTAAGGAACTTACTTCAAAATTTTTACTAGATATCAATTATCATAAAATTGGAAATATCAAATAAAGTTTCAAAAAAAGAAAAATGTTGGTTTTTGAAAGTTCTACAACATTATAATTAGAATTTTTTCAATTTTCTCGAAAAATCGAAAATTCAAATTTTGATTGCTCAACAAAATAATGAAAAATAAACAATTCCACTTTGCGGTCAAACTATGCAAGATAAGATAAAATGAAAAATCGAAAACGCTATATTTTTTGGCTTTTTTTTGCAAATTTTATGCTCAAGAAAAATTTTGTTTGCTCTGCAAACTTCTGCGATAAGGGTGGCGCCGCTAGCACGATATCTACTCAGCGCCGCCACCTATGAAAACTCACTAAATATTATTGTAATGAAATAAACGATAAGGGTAGATTTTTTTGTTTTTTTTTACTCTCCGAACACATATAATACGTGTTCCAAGATGTATGACCTTGACTTGACCTTTAAGTGACCTTTGGGTGACCTCACAGGGTTACGCGAACCCCAGATTCTGACTCGGCGACCCCCAAAACCTACATAGGATTTTTCTCACATTTTTCTAACACTTTCATCTCAGTATAACCTTGGCGTGACCTTCGAATGACCTCTGGGTTACCCCACAGGGTCATGCAAACTCCACATTCTGACTCAACGATTCGAAAAACGTATAATTTTGAATTAAAAAAATTAATTTTCTACAAACAACTATTTTCAAAGAGATGAATTTTCACCTAAAATAATGAATCCTCAACTATTTATTTTTGTAATAATAATTTTTGTTTGCGGTAACACAAATTATTTGGAACAGTTAAATTTTCATTAAAACAATGAATATTTGTGTTAAAAAAAATTCCACATAATAGTGAAATTTTTAATCAAAAAGGTTAATTTTCCAGAAAAAAGACAAATTTTCAACACAAAACATGAAGTCACAATAGTTGAATAGTTGACTAGTTGAATAGCTAAAATAGTTGAATTTTTTACTAAAAAAATTAATTATTTTCACATAAAAAATAGAATAATTATATTTTCAGTTGAAAAAATTCATTTTTATTAGAAAAAAAAATACTTAAAAATTCAATGAAAGAGATGAAATTTCAACAAAAGTGGTTTAACTTTCGACCGAATAAGATGATTTTTTAACACAATAGTTACATTTTGAACAAAATAACTGATTTTCCGAAAAAATAGTTGAATTTTTAATTACATTGTTGAATTTTCAACATAGAAAGATGAATTGTCAACCAAATGGGCCAATTCTTAAACAAAAAAAATAAACTTTGACCAAAATTGTTGCATTACCAACAAAGTAATTGAGTTTTGTAGAAGACGGTTAAATTTTCGATTAAAAAAGATAAATTTTTAATTCAAAATTACGAATTTTCCGTAAAAAAGACTAATCGGGAACAAAACAGTTGTATTTTTTTCAAAAAATGTGACTTTTTATCAAAACCTTTGAATTTTCAACAGAATAATTAAATTTTGAGCCAAATAATTAATTTAAAAAGCATATATTTGAATTTTTAAATAACTTCTTGAATTCTCTACCTGCAACGTTGAATTTTCAACGAAAAGGTTAATTCTCAACAAAAAATGTAATAGTTGATGTTACAACCAAAAAAAGAAAATCAAATTTTCAACAAAATAGTTACATTTTCAACTAAAGAGTTGAATTTTCAAACAAGTAGTTCAATGGTCAACCAAAAAAGATAAATTTTCAACCAAAAACAGAAAAGTTGAAATTTCAATTAAAAAATTAATTTCCAACAAACAAATTTTCAATAAAATAGTCCAATTTTCAAGCAAAAAGAATGATTGTTAACTATAATGATGAATTTTTCCACCAAGAAGATTAGTTTTCACAAAAAGAAGATGAATTCTCAACTAAATTTTTTATTAAAAAGATCAACTCTAAACAAAATAGTGGAATTTTTAAACAAGCAAGATTAAATTTCAACCAAAAACAGTTTCATATTCAGCCACGTAATTGAATTTTTTAGAAGACAGTTGAATTGTCGACTAAAAGATAAATTTCTGAACAACAATAAAAAAGTTACATTTTTAGTAAAAAAAAATGATTTGCAAAAACAAAAATTTCAACAAAATAGTCAAATTTTCAACCAAAAAGATTTTTCAACGAAATACCTCATTTTTCTACAAAATATTTGAATCTAAAATAAAGTTGAATTTTCTACCTACAATCTTAAATTTTCAATAAAAAGATACATTTTCAACAAAAAATGTATTAGTTGTTATTTCAAGCAAAAAAAACGATTTTTCAACAAAATAGTTAACCTTCCAACCAAAGAGTTGAAGTTTTAACAAAATAGATTAATTTTCATACAAAAAGTTAAATTTTCAACTAAAAAAGGTACATTTTTACTTAAAACTGGAAAAAGTTAAATTTTCAGTGAAAAAAAAAATTAATTTTCAACAAAAAAACGAACATGTTTTCAACAATATAGTCAAATTTTTAACCAAAAAGATTAATTTTTAACTACAATGATGGATTTTCCACCAAGAAAATGAATTTTTAACCAAATAGTTGATTCTTCCATGATAACAGAAAAAAGTTCGTCCAAATTATTGAACTTTTAAAGAAAAATTTGGATTTTTCTGCCCAAAAGACAAATCTTCAACAAACCAGTTGCATTTTTGACCGAAAAAAATGAGTTCTAACAACAAACCTAATTTTTCAACAAAGTAATGCGTTTAGAAGAATAGTTCAATTTTCAATCAAATACTTGAATTTCCTACCTACAAAGATGATTTTTCAACAAAAAGATGAATCCTCAACAAAAAGTACAATAGCCGATATTTCAGACAAAATAATAATGAATTTTTAACAAAATAGTTAAATTTTCAACTAAAATTATTATTTTTCAACAACAGAAAAATATTTTTTAACAAACTGCCTTAGCGTTTGACCAAGTAGTTCAACCTTCTATAAAAAAAGATTAATTTTAATCGAATAATGTGATGCTAAATATTCCTAGAAAAGAAGATTATACTTTTAAATAATAAATACTTCGATTCAAGCATAAAAAACGAATTTTCA
>CAKNXH010063666.1:24790-57129 GCA_932178445.1 Andricus quercusramuli | reverse complement strand
CAGCAAAATTTCAAATGATTTCTTATTCTCAAAAATTGATTCTCAGAGAATGATTGAAAATATTTTGAAACCTTTTAAAAGATTTCAAATGTTGTCAAAAAAAAGAATCTGGAAGATTTTAAGGTAATTTTTTTAATTTTTCAAAATTAAAAAAAGACGAATCATTTTAAATGTTATTTAGAAGGTGTACAAACTTTAAAAAGACTGAAGATTTCTCAAAAAATATGCAAGAATTTTTTTATTTGAAAATTAATTTTTAAAGACAATTTCCTAATTATCCTTTAAACGGTTCCGAGTTTTTCCTAATATTTTCTATAATCCTGTAATTAAAAAAAATATTTCTTCCGGATTTTCTGGTTTGTTTTCCAATATCTCTGAAATCTTCAAAAATCGTTTTGAATTTTCTCAAGAATCTTAGAGAAATTATATTCACATAACTTAAAAAACAAACCGATAATACTTAGTTCCTGGGCCTCTTTTGTACGATCAATAAAATTTAGAAACTCTTGAATTATAAACATTCAAAAGTGAGAATAAAAATTCTTTTATTTAAGCGCTCAATAATTTAAACATACACAATGTAAGCTATTAACACTTCTTAATTCACAAAATTTTAATAAAGTGCATCTATACTGCAAAATAAC
This sequence comes from Andricus quercusramuli, assembly GCA_932178445.1. Lineage (NCBI taxonomy): Eukaryota > Metazoa > Arthropoda > Insecta > Hymenoptera > Cynipidae > Andricus > Andricus quercusramuli. The sequence goes on along the minus strand of CAKNXH010063666.1, from coordinate 56,485 downwards.
ATTTTTCGTAACTTCCATAAATTGTACAGTTCAAAGATTCAGATTAATTAAAAAAAATATAAGTCCAGGTTATTATTTTCAAAGCAGTGAATTAAAGAATGATTCAATAAATGCGTAAATTTTCTAATTTATATCTTTTGAAGCAATTTTAAGTTAAAACATTAAAGAGTTATTCAAAATGCCTGTATATTATATATCTGAATTTTTAAATAAAATTCACTATTATATGAAATTTGTGTGACATTGCAAATTATCAATATGTAATAGCTTTGATAACAAGCACTTCTGCTAACTAAAATTATATTTCTTGTAGCGGAGTCCCTATGATTGTGCCGCGGGCTGTCGTCAACGTGCACATGTAAGTATAAAAAATTTTAAAGTCTTTTTTATATCGAAAACAGATTAGTTTTTCCAAAATCATAAACTGAGGAAATATATTTTTTAGGAGGGAGGAACCGAGGAAATTTGTATATCTTCTGGTTTTTTTAATTCGGTTGTAAACCGTCAACATTTCGACTGCTTAAGAGGATGTGGAATAAGTAATGCAGCAAGATATTTTCTTATGTTCTAAAAATTAATTGTTTAAATAACTTGAAACGCCTTTACAAATAATTTTATTTTGGACGATTAAAATTTGAAATATTTCAACCTCGGACACTTTTAAAACGAAATTGTTCTCCTTCTATCTCAAATATTCGAGCGAAATAATTCAATTTGTATTTGTTTACGTGTTAAAAATAACATATACAATTTTTAAAGCTGGATTAAGTTTTTGAGATGAAATAATTATTGACACTATAATTAACAATAATAATTATTTTAGATGTCGTACAAATACATGAAGGACGTTGTGTGTTTGATCATCGAATTCATCACGAGGAATGGACAATTCGACCACCAAGACATTTGGTAGAGTTATTTTCGAATTTATATATTTCATTTATATAATACAAGATGCGTTTATCCTTCATATTTAAATAAAATTTGCTACAAGGTGGTTTTTCAGGTCGCTGATTACAAATCCAAGGTCAAAATTAAAAAATTAAAAATGGCCGATGCAATATGGCGGACCGAAACCACCTCGTAGCCAATTTTAATCAAATTGGTTTCATTTTACAATTTTAGTCTGCCATATTGGCTCCGCCATTTTAGATTTTGCCTTTCTTTGCTTTTTTTCTTTAATTAAAAAAAAAAAGATCCCTCTAGCTCATTTTGATCCAATGTTCTACGATCCTGAGACAGAATTTCAAAAAAGATCCACTGTGCGGCGCGGACTTTGGGGGCTGGTAGTCAGTAGAAAACAACGGCTTTGACATGCCAGTCACTCGGGAATATTTTTCTTATGCCTTCAATCATATAATAAACGGATTTCGTGTGCCAGTCACTCGAAACCATTTTTAGGAATGTTTTTACTATACGTTAACAAATTTGCATGTATAACGCGATTGGCCGGTTCCTTATTTCAAAAAACGCTATAAACAATTTTTTTATTAACAAACGCAACACATTCGAGCTGCCAGTTACTCGGTTTCAAATTGTACCCATCCGAGGCTATTTTATATAATTTTTTTAGCAATTTAAAAATCAGCCGGAAAAAATGTCACTGGCTCTTGGACTATATGTTCTATGTTCTTCAGATAAAAATGACTAAATTTGCAATTGATTTAAAATGAAAAAGGAAGTTCCATTACTTCAGCGTATATTTCCGTATCTCTCTAATGAATCATACAATCAGAAAGATTTTTTCCAATTATCTGAAAAGGGGAGAAAAAAAGTATCTAAGCCGTTTTTGGAACATATGTATGATAAATTTTTGAATAATTATTGAAATGATTTGTGCTTTCGCGACAAATTGACGATGACAATGTAACAATGTAACATGTAATCAATATTATATATACACATAAAATTCTCTTATATTAACTATTATATGAACTTTGCAGAATAATTAAAAAATTCTTTATATTAAATTCTTCACCTCGGTCCGCGTCTGCTTATTCAGATACTGCAAAATAAAGTATAAATTTGGTCCATTAGGATAATTTTATCATTTATACTAGTATACTCGGACGTTTCAGCAGCAAAGGCTGTCAAATTATTATACCATTAAGCCATTTCCCTTTCGGGGAAGGAATGACTCACTCGATTGGAAAATAGTACTGTTGGGAAGGAGGTATAGATTTTTTAGGTTCATCTACAAGTGTCGTGTTATTTATGCAAATAACACGTTCGTTCCGCAACACGGCTTCGACCCAGGTTGCTGATCAATCTCTCTAGCGATCACCCCAAGTGAAGAGCCTCACAAAATTGTTATGTGTGGTTCCCCACTTGGGCCCATTTTTATCCGAAGTCTTTGTTTCAGGCGTCATTCACTCTATTGTCACTCTGTTTACAAACTATTTGTCGCCACACTTTTCTGTCCTGGCATACTACTCTAGCTTCCTTCTGGTCCATGCATTTTTTCATGCAAGCTTCTTATGTCTCTTCGGATTAATGTCCCATTCACAGATTCTTACCATTCTTTCCGCGGTCTGCCTCTGGGCATACTGTCATTTACTTTACCTTCATACACTTATTTCGTTAGACCCCTCCATCTTTTTGAATATTAGTTCCTTGCTGCCTTCAGAACCATCTTGTATTTTCTTGTCTTCTTCTGTTCTTATTTTATCTTTACCGTCCTTGAATAGTCGTTTGAGTTTCCTCTTTTTGTGTCTGTAATCATTTTTGAGCCTATCTCTCCTCGTCGCTAAGACCTATGATGTTCAGCGTTTTTTGTGCACTTCTTACTTTTCTTTTTGTGCTGCCTCAATGTCATCATTCCACCATGCATCACCAGATTTTCTGCCTATAACCGCTGTACCACGTACTTCGGTTGCAGTTTTAACAATGATATCCCATAAGAAAGTCTACGCGCCCTCTGAATTTGTATTGCTTGTAAGCGCTTCCCAAGTTGCACTGTCTATGCGTTCATTTTATTTCCTTTGTTTGCTTCTCTTTCTTCTACATCCTCGCCTCAAGTTTATTTTGGAAAATCAGAGCGTCCTGTCAATGGCCCGGATTAACTAACGGAAAGCTTTCGATTCAACCTCTCATAGACTTATCATCTGTCTGCTGGAAAGCTTGAAGGTACATCCACACTTAGTGAGATGCATAGAGAGATTGATGCCTCTTTGGAAAACTAGATTTACTATCTCATCTAGAAATTATCGTCTGACAACGAACAACGTCACCTTCCAGAGGGGCGTCTTTCAAGGTGATACCACGAGCCCTTTGCTTTTTTGCATCACACTTCTGCCTCTATCTCTCGCACTACGAAATCCTTCTGGATACCTCTATGGCGACACTAATCAGCGCAACCATGAGGTCACTCATGTATTTTATATGGATGACCAAAAGATCTATGCCTCTGGTAAGAGCAAACTTCAATCTGCTATGAATATCGTGAAGAACTACACAGGAAAGATTGGGATGGACTTTGGTTTGGACAAATGTGCCAAAACTCATCCGAAGAAAGGAAAGATTACTGGCGTTCCCAAGGACCCTGAGCTTGTGGATATAAGTGTTATTAGACATCTTAATACTGGAGAGACCTATAAATACCTGGGCGTGCCTCGAAGCCGCGTTCAGGACGTAACATCAGTGAAGGAATCTCTCCGAAACAGATACTAGCGTCTTCTTCCACAGATTTGGTCTTCCAATCTGTCGGCTTTGAACAAGGTATCTGCGACTAACATGCTTGCCGTCCCGATTCTACTCTACTCGTTTGGAGTTTTTCAATGGACGAAGAACGAGTTCAAGGCCCTTGATGTCACCACATGTAAGATAATGCATATGCACAAAAGCTTGCATATCAATTCGACAGTTCCACGATTATACATTTCACGCCGTCAAGGCGGACGCGGACTTTTGAATCTCCAGTGTCTTCATAACCGAATTTTTCTAAGTACAGCTTACATCGTTGCGAATGGCAGAGATCCTCTCGTGAAGATGGTTAGGAACCACGAGATGATTGGCGAAGGAGCATTCCTTTACTAGGCCGCGGAGCAAGCGGCCGAGACTCAAAATGTTAATTTTCCTTTCTTCGTTTGGATTTTGAAAATGCTGTAACTCTGAAAATTTTCATTTTATCAAAAAACGGCTTGTAAATGATTGGTTTAGATTTTTGATTACTAAAAACAGTCGCAGAAATAATTCTCAAATTTCGAAGAAAAGTGGTTCGAAATATTTTCAAAATTCGTTAACGTTTTGAATTTTTGTCCAAATTGGCTGGTTGACAACCCTGTTCTTTATTTTAGGACACTTGAAGAGTATACCAAAGCCCAATCCCATAGGTTAATTTTTTGGAAGTTATGGTGCTAACAAACTACGAATCTGCATACAAACAGACAGCCTAACAGACAGACACATTCGTAGAAACCTGTTTTTTGTGTTCAGGTGGTCTCAAAACGTGGACACTTGACAGAAACCGGGATATCTTGCTCATTGTAGAATTATTACTCGCCCACTAAAAGTGCTAGTCTTACCTTTGTCAGGGGATATCCATATAATATTACAAACATTTTATTGACATGGAATTTATGTGCATTTGCAAATCATTAAAAGATAAAAACTTTGACAAATAGTACTTCTGCTACTGAAAACTATAATTATTGTAGGAAGATCACCGTATCCTGTGTGGCCGGAGATGCTTTGTAAGTAAAACAAAATTTACGTGGTCTTTCTCTTATCGGAAAACGGGTCGTTTTCCGCAAAATTGTGAACTAAAAAATATATATATACATATACATTTTCAGCTTAATAGAACGAGTAACTCGATAAAGATTTGCGTATTTGATGGTTGTCGTATATTGACTATGAATATAGTGCAGCACACCTGCTTGCGTCATTGTGAACTAGGTCAGTTGTTTATCAAGACATTTTCTTATCTTCAGGAAATAACTTTTTTGAATATCATAAAATACTGCTATTGCAAGTGCTTCATTTTTGAACGTTTGAAATTTGATATATAATAATCTCGACTGCTTTATACATGATAAGGTTTTAGTTTAAAACATTGAGTGCATGATAATAAACATTATTAATAATTCTTTAAGGTCCCCTAATACTACATGGAGGTGTATGTCATCGAAGGAGTCATGAAACGGTACATGAATTATGAAATCGTTTGTGAAAACAACATGCATTCCATGTAATCCATGTAATAAAATACTTCAGTGTGATAATTGCAAATGTTCATTCATTGTCCATGCTTCCATCTAAGATTATAATTACAGAAAATAAATTGGCTTCACTTGGTGTCTACATATAGTATTTACAGACTTAAGACTTTAGTTGTAGACAAACTAAATATAAATATATTCAAAGTTCTGCGAAATCCTTTGAGATATTGATAAATTCATTAAAATACGATAATGAGACCTTTAAAATCGCTTAGAGTGACAGAAATCCAGGAAATTTGCTGGATATCTTTGACATTCTCTGAAAAAAACTCAAAAAACACAGTCTAGAGTGATTCTAATCTCATTTAAAGTCCATCGGAGCTGTCAACCGTAATCTTAAGTAAATCAAAAACACTCATAGTTTTTTAGTCTTCATTATCCACCTCTGACGTTACTTTTCAGTCCCTAGGGAGTAAAAAGTAGAACTTTAGCCTCGCTGCATAATCGTCGAAAAGGGCTGAAATCATGCACGTGTCATAAATAGGAACTTTATTCTAAATTCAGGTCATAGATGTAAAATTCTTAAATCTCTTAAAACCTCAGCATGTAATTCTTCGAAACACTAAAATGTTCAAGCCGTCTTGGACTTTTTTCTAATTTATTTGGAATTTTTGACATCGGTTTAAACAGAAGTTTTGAAGAGGGACTGGTAACAGTCCGAAACGTTGACTAATAAACTAGACCTAAAAAGATTTAACAAATCATTAACTGCTATTTTCATGAAATGGCACGAATTTTCCTGCAAATTTTCCGTGTTCTTCAAAAATGTTATGATTTAGATTGAAATGGAAATGCTTTTTGGGATAATACCATTGCATTATTTCATGATTGCTTTCAATGTTTAAATACCTATGTCACATGCGGGTTTCAATGAAAAATTAATAATTTATCTATAAAATGAAAAATTTTATTTCTAAAAATTTGTTTGAAATAAATAAATGAATAAAATAAATTTTTTTTTTGAAATTGATGCAATTTTCAGAAATGAATTATTATTTTTCACCTTAAAGTTCCAACGATTCATAAAAGAAAAAGCCTTTAGAGAGAAAAAAACAGTGAGATCCTAAAACAACGACATTTGCGATACAGAGAGTCAAATAGAAGCAAATTCGTATTACGCTATTCATGCCTTTCGTTCCCATCAGATATAATACCCAAACTTTAAAGGTTTCTTCTATTTCGACGTGTTTAATAACGGAAGATAAGAAATTTGAGCTTGGTTGACAAACATAAAAAAATAAGTATCGCTCTGAAACAAATAATGAGAGCTATCCATCGATACCAGCAGATCACTTCACTCATTGACAACATATGGGTAATTGTCAAATTGTAGGCAAATTTCAGCACCTACAGTGGCAATCATATTATTATTAGGAATTAAATATTTCATAACGGAAATTGATCTTATCACATGTAACTATTTTAAATCCAAAAGGGGCAGTTATGAAAATAAGAAATAATAATGAATCCATGGGCACGCGCATATAATCAGTCGTACGATGTTCTATTGTACCGTACGGTAATGATGCGAGAAAAATGTTAAAGTTTAACCTTTTTTATTGTTTATAAAAAAATAACAAATTTTAATTATCAAAAGTCACCTACTTATGAAAGAAAACACCACCAAGCAAGTAACGGAATTGTTTTCATAAATTTTTTACACTCCGAAAATGGTTTTTAACGCACGTATGGTAATGACGTTTTTGTTGTCAAGGTGCACTTTTCAGTTTTAATATCGGATTCACAGAAAAGAGAGTTAATATTTTAAGCTCAATTTTATAAAAACTTGTAATAAACAATACGCCTAATATTTTTGTATTTATTACTCAACTGTAACTACAATATTTTACTAGAAAAACAGACGTACGGTAATGACTTCTGAAATGGAAAAAATTGAGGGACAGACATCAAGGCTTTTAAAATATTATTTATTTGAATTAAAAAAATGTGCATACATTAAATTTATGTTCATGTGAAGTTTACAAACTTGATACGTTAAGCGTTTTTCAGGTTACTGTCTAAAAAAACGGAGAAAATCAGTTTATCCTTGTGCAAAGTGAGGTTGGGACGCCGTACGGTAATGACGTTTCGGGTGTTCTTATATTAAATTAAATTAAATAGGAACAGAAATGAAAAAAAGGAACTGCCCATTCTGTAGAGGATGATAATAAGTGTTTATTAAAATTTTAAAAAAATCGGCACGAGCTTCTAAGTTAATGTTATATTATTGGGACTTCAAGTTTGCCTTCAATTTGACAATTACCCATATAATTGAAAAGAACAGCTTTTGATTTGCAAATTCTGTTTTCTTAAATTTATAAAAATTCTGTTTCTATAAATTAAAAAACCATCGGTTTCAAAGTTTAGATAATAGCGATAAATACATTTTAAGATCTAATAGTAAATTTAAGAAAGCTAAAGATGTTAGTAGATTAGCTTGAGTAGACCTGAGCTTACTAAAAGTGTCAGTTTTAGTCAGAAAACTCTCCCCGTAGAGTTCTTCAATAGTAGATTTGATGCTTTCACGAAGAAACATTGTCCTAAATGATGAGAGATTAGAGCAAGTTGACAAGTACGTATATCTAGGTAGCCTATTCACTAGCGACGGAAAAATACATGGGGAGTTAGATAGGCGCATAAATGAGGGTAAGAACGTTATCGGTAAAACAGGTTCCATTCTCAGAAATAAAAGTATATAAAAAAAGTCAAAATGGCTATACATAATTCTATATTCATACCGACTGTACTATACCTCTGCGTACAATATGCGGAAAAACATTGATGGACAAAGTCCGAAACAAGATAATCCTCAAAGAATGTGGTACAGGAGAGACATTTGTTGACATATGGGAATGAAATCAATTAAGGTGGCTTATATTTGTTGAAAGAATGAAAGATGAATGACTAAATAAATCTATTTCCTGGCCTTTTTAGTAAAAAAATTCTTTATGGAACAATAATTTTCTCACCAATGATATAGAGAATCAGAGTAAATTACCTTTTAATTAATGTCTGTATATTTCTCCAGATATTATTTCAATTTTTAATTCTTCATGCCTGTAGTTATCCTATAAATTATTATTGATGAGGAGGTCTAAATTGACCACGAAACATGTTGGTTCTCTAGTAGTATAAAAAAAGACGGAGAAAGAGTAAGGAATATGGTAGTTTGGAAATCTAATTTTGAATTGTGAATTTTGTTCACGTTCAGTTCCCGCTACAGAAAATTATTCATAAGAAAGTAAATACCTAATATTGATTCATTCCTTGTAAAAATAATCTCAGGTTGCAAATCCTCTACGAGATGCAATAATTATTTTTCTAATAAATGATAATTTTCCATTTCGAAACAACCGCTTTTATGTACACGTTGTGTTGGTGTTGGTGACTTAGCGCATTCATAAGGTTCTCTATATCACCTTCCTCTGGTCTAAATAAAGTTGACAATGTTACACAATCGCGTTTTTTATTAATCTATTCTCTATTTATCACGTTTCACATTTCTGGAACCTATCTTTCAGGGGGTTCTAAAACGTTGAAAATCAATTAAAACTGAATAGGTACAAAGGCACATAATTTTAATATCTTCAGTCATAAAAGATGAGAATATAATTTCCAGTATATCATTAATTAAGAACCTAACTATCAAACATTAGAAAATGTCGGAAGGTTATTTTCTCTCAAATTGATATAGCCATCCGAAATTGCGCACATTTTTCAAACAAATTTCACTAGTATGAAAAACTGATTTTTTTTATTTCGAATATTTTTTGATCGGGCTTTTTTAACGTAACGTCTATTTCGAGGTCTTTAGGGACGAAAGATAAGATAAGAAATTTAAATTTGATCGAGAAACATACGAATTTTACTTCTTACAGCATAGATAGGAAACAAATATAAAAATTTTCTTGTCCCAAAAATAGAGTAATTTTTTTTTTGTTCAACAACTTTTGTCTTTTCATTTTTTTTCGTCTCTTGTGCGGTTTTTTCCCAAAATTTCATTTCTACAATTTCAACCTTATTTTTTACGTTTGAAATAAAAAATACCCATCCTATCAAAAATGATTGATCACGAATTTGTAGTTCTTCTTCGGATAAACAACTTTTGACAATGTATTTTTCTTTGTAGCTTGTGTTGTTTGTTGATTGTGTTGATTTTGAAAGGTCTCACGATAATAAAGAAATTTCTTAAAATTGCTGGGAAAATTTAAACTGATTATTGATTTTAAAAAATAAATGTAGAAAGTAAATTGTCATCAATTTCACAACATTTGCAATTATTTACAAAAATCTTGAAAGAGAATATGGACGATTTTAAAGCCAATTTTTTCAATTAGAGGTTTCAAAAAAAGTCAAAATAATTTTTAAAACTTAAAAAGATTTCTGAAAAGTTAAAAAATGTACATTTTTTATTATTTGTTAACAAAAATGTTGCAACGTCTGAAGCATTTAGAAAGATTTCACGATCATAAAAAATATTTCTGAAAAATCACGGAATAATTTAAACATATTTTTTAATTTGAAAAATTAATTTTAAAGAATATTTAAAAAGACTTTAAATTATTTCAAAATATTTCCAAAATTGTTAAAAAGGAATCAGGAAGATTTAAGGCCATTTTTTCTACTTTTTAGAATTTTAAGAAAATTTTTGGGAAAATTCGAATAATTTTCAAGGATATTTAGAAGGTCTGAATATTTTAGAAATAATAAAAATATAATATGAAATTTGAAAAGATTTACAAAAGATTTTAAATTATTTTCTAAAATTTCGAAATAGAATGGGAAAGATTTTCAGGCTAAATCTTTTAATTAGCAAAATTACAAAGATTTATAAAAAATTCGATCAGATTTAAAAGACATTTAGAAGCTTCAAAAATATTCAAAATTAATTCAAAACTTAAAAAGATTTCTGAAAAGATAAAAAATGTACTTTTTTGAATATTTGGAAATAAGAATTTTAAAGATTTTTAAAGATTTTTAAAGGTTTTACGATAATAAAAATATTTCTCAAAATTCTTGAGGTAGTTTGAACAGATTTTTTATTTTGAAAAATTAATTTTAAGAGAATATTTAAAAAGAATTTTCTTAAAATTCATGGGAAAATTTGAACTGATTCTTTGTTTTGAATGAATAATTTTCAGAGAATATTTAAACACATTTTAAAAGATAACAGAATATTTTAGAAGATTACAAAAGATTTCAAAATTCGTCATAACAGATTCTGGAAGACTTTAAGGCAATTTTTGTAATTTTTCAGAATTTTAAGAAAATTTTCAGAAAAATGTGTATTATTTGAAAAGGTAAGATAATTTGAAAATAATTTTAACAATTTTAAACAAAATTCAAATTTTTGAAGAATTTGGAAAAAGCTTTGAAGCTTCTTAAGAAGTTTAAAAGGCTTCAAGAAAATAAAAAACTTTCTTAAAATACCTGGGAAAATTTAAACTGATTTTTTATTGTCAAAATAAATTTTAAGAGAAAATTTACAGAGATTTTAAATGATTCTGAATTATTTTCTACGGTTTCGAAAAAGTATGAAAAAGATTTCCAAGCAAAATCTTTCCATTAGCAAAATTGCTAAATTTCATACAAATTTTGAAAAAAAAATGTAAAAGCTTTCACGATAACACAAAATATTTTTCACAATTCATGGGATAATTTAAACTAATTTTTCATTTCGAAGAATTTTAAAAGATATTTAGAAGGTTTAAAATGTTTGAAAATGGTTAAAAAATGACTTTAAGTTTGAAAAGATTTCTAAAATTTTTTAACAAAATGTAAATTTTTAAAGATTTCGAAGCTTTTCAAGATGTTTGAAAAGTTCAAAAAAAATAAACAAATTTCTTGAGATTCCTAGGAAAACTTTTAATTACTTTTTATTAAAAAAAATTAATTTCCAAAATTATAAAAATTGCCCTTAAAGCCTCTAGACGCTTCTGGCATTTGTAGAAATAATTTGAAATATTTTGATACCTTTTTAAATTTTCCTTATCTTCAAAAATTCACTTTTTTTTTAATTTTTGGAAATCTTTTAAAATTTTAATTTTTTCAAATTTTCTATAACTTTTAAACCTTCTTAATATGTTTTAAAATTATTTGAACTTTTCTAAATTTTTCTCAACGTTCTGAGAAATTTTAAAATTTGCCATCAAATCTTCCAGATTCTGTTACGACAATTTTTTAAGTCTTTTGAAATCTTTTGAAATTTCTGTAAATATTCTTGAAAAATTAATTATTCAGGAGAAAAAATCCTTTTCCCATGAAATTTAATAAAATTTTTTATTATCGTGAAACTTTTCAAAATCCTTAGGAAGCTTCAAAATTATTATTTCCAAATATTCAAAAATATTCATTTTTCAACACTTTTTTGAAATTCTTCTAATTTTTCAATTCATTTTTAATCTTTTTGAATTTCCTGAATGTCTCTTAGAAATTACTCGAATTTTTTTATAAAACTTTGTAATCTCGCTAATTGAAAATTTTTGCTTTTAAATCCGCCACAGTCTTTTTCGAAATTTTTGGAAATAATTCGAAATGTTTGAAAATCTTTGTCAATTTTCTCTTCAAATGTATTTTTTTAAATATGAAATCAGTTAATATTTTGCCAGGAATTTGGAGAAATCTCTTTATTATCTTGACACCTTTCAAAATCTTGAAGAAGTTTCAAAATTTTATTTTCGAAATATTCAAAAATGTACGTTTTGTCTAACTTTTTTGAAATGTTTTCAAGTTTTTAATTAGTTTTGAATTTTTTAAATCTTCTAAATGTGTTTTCAATTTTATCAAAAGAGATTTTCAAACCAAATATTTTCATTAGTAAGATTGCAAAATTTCATAAAAAATTTGAAAAAAAATCAAAAGGTTTCACGAAAATAAAAAATATTTCTCATGATTCAAGGGATACTTTAAACTTATTTTTTAGTATGAAGTATTAATTTCAAGATAATACTTGAAAGAATTTTTTCAACAGTTGGAAAGATTTCCAAAATTGTCGAAACATAATCTGAAAGATTTAAGGCAAGTTTTTTAATTTTTCAGAATTTCAAAAAAAAATTTTGAAGAATTCGAAGAATTTAAAACATTTTTAGAAGGTTCAAAAGTTTCGAAAATTGTTGAAAAATCCTTTCAAGTTTGAAGAGATTTGGAAAAATTTCAAACAAAATGTACGTTTTTGAAAATTTAAAAAAAAAATTCAAAGCTTTTCAAGAAGATTGAGAAAGAATGTGGATTTGAAAATGTACATTTTTTATTATTTGTGAATGAAAAGACCTAAAGACCTTTCAAAAAATTTCGAAAATTGTCAAAACAGAACCTGGAAAATTTGAAATCATCTTTTTCAATTTTCAGAATTTAAATATGGAAAACTTCAAAAAATTTCAAAAAATCTTTAGTAGGTTTAAATAGTTTGGGCAGGATTAAAAAATATTTTGAAATTCGAAAAGATTACAAAATTTATTTTTTAAATAAAGACTTTTGAAGATTTCGGCTAAATTTTCAAAGCTTTTTAGGAAGTTTGAAAGTTTGTCTCTTTGGTTGCAAATTTGAATATTTAGTTAAAAAAATTGTTTCGTTGAAAATTAGCTTTCCAAATAAAAATTTAACTATTCCATTATTGGTTGAAAATCCAGCTATTTCGTTGACAGTTCGCCTTATTTGGTATCAAGTTCAACCTTTTTGTTGAAAATTTTACTATTGTATTGAAAATTCGTCTTTTTTAGTAGCAAATTCATCTTTTCGGTTGAAAATGTAACTATTTGATTAAAAATTCATAGAGTTTGTTGAAGGTTCCCGTTAGGTAATTTCGTATTAATTTGAGGTTTTCCCAAAAGTTAGTATTGCCTTATAATCGAGAAATTCGTGAAAAATTAAAAAAAATTATGAGGATAAGACGATTGCGTAACATTTTCAACTTTATTTAGACAGTAAGAAGCTATAATATTATGTAATATGTGAAGAGGCTACGTGGCTCTCTACCAAGAAAACGTATTTCCAAGTCATTGCTTCATAATGGAAAAATTATAGTTTCATTATTTACACAGTTAATTTATTTTACGTCACTATATTCGCGTTGAAAATAATCTCTCTAATTTATAACAGAACGCAATAACACGCAGACACAAATATCTTCCAAAGTTGAATCATCTAAACTCAAATATTCAAAGTTGTCAATTTTAAAGGCAGAATATGTACTAATTTATAATTTGTTACTTAATTTTCGTGTTACGCAGTTTTTAAGTTCAAATATAAAATTAATATTCGCTATTGACAAGACGAGGAGTTTTGTTGAGATTCAATGTTTTTCTCCTAAACTGATTTGTGTTTGCAAGTAATAAATTATCACACATTATAAGATTTCGAAATTATTTGGTTTGCCGCCGAACCTTAGAAATGTGTTCGTCACGAACATACTATATAAAGCAACTGTAACGAGGACTGTGATCATTCCACAGATACCAGTTTTTTGCCCAACTTACATTTTTTTTTTGAGGGAACCTCTTGATTCGAAATCTATTATCTCGCTCTTCAGTTTGCAAGATGACGGGAAAAGTGACGTACGCTTTCTTACTGAGTAAGTAATTATCTATAAAAACCAAATACATACTTGCTCAAGTGATGCACGTCGACCGGGATGATCGAGAAATATCTAAATTCGAGACTGTTTCTCGTTTTTCGAAGAAAATACTGTTTCTCGTCTCACTTCATATCGTCAAAACGAGCATCTCGTAAGTCTGTCGAGACCGATCGAAAATTTTCATATCTATTTAATTTCGTCACGATTAGCATTAATGCTGTTGATTACTTTTTATTTCACAGTAAATAAATAAAATAAATTGGTTTTACTCCTCAAAAAGATAATTCAATGTGGCAAAGCAGTTTTTTATGTCGTCAAATTTATCATTTTAATAAATCATTGAAAAACGTACAAGCAATGAGAATATCTATCAGAAAGTATTATATTTATTAACTTGTAGAATGTTTTAATATAGTATTTTATTCAATTTGACACAAATACATTGTTTATCAATAGAAATAATTTTTAAATATAATAAAAATGATACGGAATGAAGTAATTGTTTTTTCTGAATGAAGAAATCATTACTTAATTTACTAAAATAGGTTTAATAATGATTATTACATCAGCGACATTATTTTATTAGTTATGGAACATGCGGTCCATGAACCAAGAGTCATTAAACATCTAGCTGATGTGTCGTTCAATCTATTTCTGTGCTTTCGAATGGTTAGCGAACATCGTGAAAAAAAGCGTTCTGATGGTACCGATGATGCCGGAATGGCCAAATAGTCACGCGCCATTCTGGCAAGTCGTGGATACTGCTGTTGATGATCCTTCCACCTCTTTCAAACATCAACTGTTGAAACTGCCCTTTCCTCTGCTAAGTACAAATTTAGTTCTCGTTTCCAATCATTCTCGTTTATAATCACCGATGGTTCTTCTTTCTCTTTATTGTACAACGAGAACAAATCGACTTCTTCTTCATCAGAATTTGATCCATCCTGACAATGCTGATCAGACGTATCATTGAGAACACGAACCTCCTATATTTTCCATAAATTATTACTTGGTTACAATCTAATGATGATCTTATGATAATCTCATGTTTATAAAAAATTTGAATATTTCAATTGTTCTAACGTCTTAAGCGTTTTTAAATTTGATTTAAAAGGTATTTTCAAAGGTGTTTCTGCGTCAAATTTACATACATTGATAAAAAAAAAAAAAATTTCAAATATTTTACGATATTTCCATCTAGGTTTTACATATTTTAAAAGATTCTTTAGTAACGACCCTTAAAATTTACCATTTCCGAAGAAGGTGTGCAGTACTCAGATCTGAAGATTGATTCAAACTTTGCTAGAGATGTAGCTTCCATTTCTCTCCCCCATGAAGTCTTTGCAAATGTTTCCAGCTTATGCCTGGGATCAAGTATCAACACTAAGCAGTAAATCCAGTTGCTTTAGCTGTAATGTTTGAGCAGTTTTGCTAGTCCTGCTTCTAAAGCTGTTAGCATTTTTTCTTCAACTGGACTTCTAACCTTTTCCTGTAAATATTTGATCGATTTTTCCATCTTATCCAACAACATATTGAAACCAACCACAACCAAATTTAGAGTTGGATACTTTTCTCCACTAAACGCAGCAGAGAGTACTTTGAAGTGTCGCAAATACTTATGGATTTCTTGCAACAAAATCCATTCTTGATCACTGATAATCAGTTTTCGAAGAGACACATTAGTTTGAGTCAATAAACTTATTGCCCGTTGCATGCGAATCGCAAGCTTTATCATATCGTATGTCGAATTCCACCTAGTTGTTACATCAATGTTTGGCGACAACATTTGTATTTCACAAATCTCACAGCAAGTTCGAAGTTTGTTCCTCCATTGTTCGGAATGTTTTAAGAGCTTAAATAAGCTCCTTAGTCTTGAAAGAGGTGAACGGATTGGACTTGTTTCAATGTCGTTTAAGATGAAGATTTCATTTCTATCTGCACCAGCCTCGACATCTGCTGCTTCGTGTCTTTTTTCTTCTTCAGCGTCTTCTTGGTTCTCGTTGTCATCTTCGTCGCAATTTTCATCTTCGTCACTGATATTATCAAGACTCAGTTCTTTTAATATGCTTTGCACAGATATGTTCAAAATATGTGCATAGCAGCGGAAATGTTGTTGTCGCATTTCATAATTTTCGACGGTGTCGTGAAAGCATTTGGCGATATCTTTCCCAGCATGAGCTCCATATGAAGGACACAAATCCACAACAACAGAGTGCAATACCCATTCATCATCAATAAAATGGCCAGTAATTCCACAATTATGCATTTTTGAAAATCGGTCTTCAATCATAGATTTCAGCTGATTGCGCATCGGAACTTTAGCTGCCGGGTTCAGATAATCGAAAAATTCTTGTGTCTCATTGTCGTCAAAAAAACTGTACGGTAAATACTTCTTCGCAACCCAATCCACCACTTTTTCGTTCAATATTTCTTGCTGAAACGTCTAAAAAATATTTTGTTTGATGTAATTCTAGCAAAAATGAAATCTCCATTTGCTTAATAATCGAAAAATGTATAAGAATAAAAGCAAATATTCAAAAAGTCGAACTGAATTTTCAACTAAAGAAGACAAATGTTAAACCAAACATCGAATAGTTTAATTTTCAGTTAAAAATTACATTTTCAACAAAAAGAAACGAATTTTCTATAAAACAGTTACATTTTCCAGCAGAGGAATTAAGTTTCGACTAAAATAATGAATCTTCAAAAAAATTAATTTTACCCGATAGTTGAAGTTTTAACTCAAGAAAATGAATTTTTTACCAAAAAAAAGAAACAAATTTTCAACAAAATGAATGAATTTTCAGCAAAATAGTTAAATTTTCAACCAAACAGAAGAAATTTCATCCAAAAAGATTGAATGTCTGTCAACAAAGATAAATTTTCAACAAAAAATGGGATTGTTAAATTTTCAGTTGCAAACATTGATTTTTAATGAAAAAAACAACGAAATTTCAATCCAGAAAATGAATTTTCAACCGAAAAGATTAATTTTCTACCAAAGAAGGATTGATTTTCAACTAAATACGTGAATTTTCAATCAGATTAAAAATTTTTAAGTGTATTTATAACCTAATAGTTAAAAATTCCACCAAAGAAATGAATTTTCAAACAAAAAGGTAAATTAGTCACCATGAAGATTAATATTCTGCCACAAAAGATAAATTCTCAAGAAAATAGATGAGTTTTCAACAAAGTAGTTAAATTTGCAACCAAACAGAAGAATTTCCGACAAAAAGTGAATTATTTGAATTTTCAGTTAGAAAAACTAATTTTCAATAACAAAAAAAAACTAATTTTTAATCGAAGAACTGAGTTTTCAATCAAAAAGATTCATTTTTCACTAAAAAAGATTGATTTTCAACAAAATACGTGATATCATGAACAATACTTTTTCGCAACCCAATCCACCACTTTTTCGGTGAATATTTCTTGCTGAAAAGTCTAAAAAATAATTCGTGTAATATAATATTATTCAAAATGAAATCAACGGTTGCTATTGATCGCAAAATATATAAAAATGATAAAAGGTATTTGGCCTTACATATGAAAAAAATTATAAAACTGAGAGGATAGATGCTTATATTTTCAATATGTAATGTATGTACTCTTTAACCAAAAATGAGTATTCAAAATGTGATTAAAATTACTTTTTTAGACGTGTGCAGCATGTAAGTTTCCTGAAACTCATTTGGATGCATCCTTTCAAGATGACGTTTTACTCCCGTTGTGTTGCCGTCCGTCATTTTGATAGATTTAATATTGGCTCTGGAGGAATCTTGTAAGGGGCACAGTTTGCATTTAGCCCATTTCACCTTTCTCTCATCCAGAGAGAAATGAAAAAACTCTTCCAACGATTTGCAATTATGCTTTCTGCGTTTTGATCGGAAAGTAGTTCCTTTTTCGGAATTTTGGTTGCTATTAAGGTTAAATTTAAAACTATTAACTTTTTATATTTCTATGAATTTGAATAAAAATAAAAATTAGTAATTATGATAGTAATATTTTAAAGTACACATTAATGAAATAGAAAAGATTTTAAACGTTTAAATTCACATCGTTATTTTTATTGACATTATGAAAATACACAATTCACTTTAAGATTGTTTAAATTTATATAATTCAACGCATAATACTTTAAGGAAGTTCCTTGTGGTTCTTCGTTTTCCCCTGGTTTATCATCTTCTGCTGCAGCCCTTTTTTGCGTTTCCATACTGGAAATTATTACCTGTCACACTGACACCGAGAATTCGCTCGACATTTGAAACGATATGAGACGAGAAATAACAAATGAATGATAGAGAATATTGTCCCGAAAAATTTTCGTAATTTGAATATAATATATCGAGACAGACGATCAGCTCGGATCGACGTGCATCACTATTGCTGTGTAGAGATCTCAATTTAAATTAATAATCAAATAAATTCATTCAACTGAGGTCACATGCCTTTGCACTTAAAACCGACAAAAACATTTCATACAGAGGAAAAGGGATCTAACCTATTTTGTTGCAAAGATTCCTTTTCCATGACGCACATTTTGTGTGAGTTTTTGGGAAATTAAACAGGATTTTCTGATTTTTCTGTTTCCGAGTAGTGTATTGATTCTGTATCTTTCTTCAAAAGTACGTACAGAAAAATCTGAGTTCAAGCGAAACCTCTTAAAATTATATTTTACCGTCTACCCTTGGACACAGCCTGACTCGCACCCGCATACCTGCGGAGTATACCCCCACCATTGCGCCCAACGCGCTACCCCTCACTTGCTTTTACCAAGCATATCTCGCGTTGGATTAGAGATTAGAGGCAGGCAGAATTAAATATTTCATCACGGAAATTGATCTTATCACATGAAAAAATTTTAAATCCAAAAGGGACAGTTATGAAAATAAGGAATAATAATAAATCCATGCGCACGCGCATATAATCAGTCGTACATTGTTCTATTGTACCGTACGGCAATGATGCGAGAAAAATGTTAAACTTTAACCTTTTTCAATGTTTATAAAGAAACAGATTTCAATTATAAAAAGTCACCTACTTATGAAACGAAACACTGCCAAGCGAGTAACGGAATGGTTTCTATCATTTTTTTTCACCCCAAAAATGGTTTTTAACGAACGTACGGGAATGACGTTTTTGTTGTCAAGATGCACTTTTCAGTTTATACATTGTACATTGTAACATTTTCCGCTCTATCGATTGCCGATGTAAAAAAGGGGGTTTCCATTTGAAAAAAAGTTGACCTTGAAAAAACCTTGAAGTTCATCGTCAAGATCAACATGAAGGTCACCATTGAATTTCTCGTTGAAAGTTACTTCCAGAATGACCTTGACTTCCCTGAAAAATATCTTACCTGAGGAAACATTAAGCCGTCCCAGGAATTTCGTGACACTCGGAATGAAATTCAATTGAAAATGAAAAGATGAATAAATAATTATGTTTACTAGTTTTATTTTTACAGCCAGCGCAGTTATATTCTCGGCCACTTCGACGAACCCAAGCCCAACTAATGTGAGTTTTCCATTGCTTGAAACAATTTTTTTTAGTTCCTGTGTCATATATTATTTTAATATTATTATTATTATACTACTACTGTTTAAAAATAATTAGATAGTTATGTAAACAACAAAAAATTGCAAAAAGCGTAACTATTATTTCATAAAATTAACTTGTTACATTATTTAATTATTCCGTCTCTACTAGAACCGAAATTCCATCAGTTGACTGAATTATTCTATAAAAATCTCACCAAAAAAAATTCCAAGGTGCTGGTCAATTTTGCAAAAAAAATATTTTTTAATTAATGAAAAGTAATGGAAAATATTATTCAATTCATAATTTGTGAGTATTACCCTCATTCTTTGGCTTGTACTTATTTTTTGAAGAACTTTTATAAGTTTACAGTAATTCTGTTCTCTTATTAATTACAAAACACTAATGTGACAAGCACTGATGATAATATACGTATAAAATTACAGCATTTGTCCAATTTTCAAGCATGTTAAAAAAATGCTTTTGTACTAAAAATCTGATCATGAAAAAAGGTACTTTTCTAATATGAGCGGAAGTAATAACTGTATAGAAATATTCAAAATGAAGGGTATATGTGTAGATTCTCAAGACGATGTTAAAGTTATTTTTTATTTATAATTTTCTGAGACAGCAAAAGGTTAATCAGTGTAATTTCGAAAACCCAAATTTTTTAATCTAAATAATTCAAAATTGAAAGATTCAGAATTAAAATATTGTAATTAAAATATTGTATATTGAAAATGAACACCAACTTTTTAAATCAGTCGAAATTAAATGAAATGCCATTTTTTGTTTGAAAACTAATTTGAAAATTAAAATTTTTTTTCAGTCTTCGATATTTTGAAACTTTTGTTTTCAAATGAGTTAAATGCAATTAGTGGTAATGATTGCAATTTCTAAAAGCACAAAATTTTGAATCTGAATAATTTCAAATCGAGAGATTTAAAATGATAATATTGTAGACTAAAAGTAATTTGAACAATTACATTTATTTTTAAATGTTTTTAAGCATTATTAATTAAGAACAAAATGTTAATTATAAATAACATATTGAAATAGGGAAATATTTCTGTTTTTAACATTAAAAAAAAATCTCGAAAATTATAGGATAATTTTTTTAATTTTGCAGAATTTGAACAAATGTTAGGAAAAAAAATTGTTTCCACAGATATTTAAAAGTTTTAAAAAGATTAGGATTTATTTTTGCTTTGAAATATTTTTAAATATTGCCTTTAAATTATTTTTTTCAAATAAAAATAATTTTTCGTGGAATATCAAAAATAAATTGCTATTATCTTAAAACCTTTGAAAAACCTTAAAAAACTTTGACATCTTATTTTAAAATCCTTTAAAAAAACTTGATCATTTTGTTTCAAAATCTTCAAAAATCTACATTTTTTCTACATTTTTTGAAATCTTTGCAAAACGAGCTATAATTTTGAATTTACTCAAAAGCGTTATATAAAATTCATATAATTATTATTTATAATACAAGAAGTCTTTATTTGATTCATATTAAGAATACTAACAATTTTTCTGTTTTCTTGAACAGGACCAACCTGCACGACCACCCGTGAGTTTTACTTTATTCAGAACAGTTATTCGATATTCCTATATATTATATATCTATATTTTGAAATAAAATTTGCTATCATATGAAATTTGTGTGACATTTGAAATTATCAATCTTTGAAAGCTTTGACAACAAAAGCACTTCTGCTAATTAAAATGATATTTCTTGTAGCATAGTCCCCATGATTGTGCCTGGGGCTGTCATGATCATGCAGCCGTAAGTATACAAAATTGTAAACAGTCTTTTCTATATCGAAAACGGATTAGGTTTACCACAATCATAAACTGAGAAAATATATTTTCTAGGATGAAGAAGACGGGCACGAAATTTGCATATCTTCTGGTTTTTTTAATGCGATTGTGAGCCATGAGCATTTCGACTGCCTAAGAGGATGTGGAATAAGTAATGTACCAAGATATTTTCTTATTGTCTTAAAATTAATTGTTTGAATAACTTGAAATACCGCCTTTACAAATAATTTCATTTTGGTCGATTAAAATTTGAAATATATCAACCTCGGACGCTTTTAAAACGAAATTGTTTCCCTCTCTCTAAAATATTCAATGTGAGAAAATTCAATTTGTATTTGTTTACATGTTAAATATGATATATGCAATTTTTAAAGAGGGATTAGGTTTTACGATGAAATAATTATTGACACTATAATTAACATTAATAATTATTTCAGATGTCTTTCTAATACACGATGGACCTTGTGAATATGATCATCGCATTCATCATGACGAAGATACAGAACGACCACCAATACATTTGGTACAGTTATTTTCAAATTTATATATTATATGTATATAATACAAGATGTCTTCATCCTTCATATCAAGGATATTAAATATTTTTCTTTCTCCACCTGGTAATGATAACATTATTGCAAGAAAAAAAAATGGAAAAGTATTCTGCTTATTTTAGAATTATTACTCGCCCACTAAAAGTACTACTCTTACCTTTGTCAGGGAATATCCATATAATATTAAAACATTTCAATCACATGGAATTTATGTGCATTTGTAAAATCATCAAACTATAACAACCTTGACAATTAGTACTTCTGCTACTGAAAACTATATTTATTGTAGGAAGATCGCCGTATCCTGTGTGGCCGGAGATGCACAGTAAGTAAATCAAAATTTACGCCGTCTTTCTCTTATCAGATAACGGTTCGTTTTCCGCAAAATTATAAATTAAAAAATAATATATATATATGTATATATACGTTTTCAGCGCCTTGGAAATAGAAACTCGATAATGCTTTGCGTATATGATGGTTATGACAGATGGACTATGCCTATAGAGCGGCATACCTGCTTGCGTTATTGTGAAATAGGTCAGTTGTGTATCAAGACATTTTCTCATCTTCAGCAATGATAAAGTTTTGCTTCAAAACATTCAGTGCATGATATTAAACGTTATTAATAATTCTTTAAGCTCCCATGATACTGCATGGAGGACGATGTCATGCAACAAGTTATCTGACGCTACATCATATATGAAATCGTTTGTGAAAAACAGCATGCATTCCATGTAATCCATGTAATAAAATACTTCAGTGTGATAATTGCAAATGTTCAATTATTTTCCATGCTTGCATTTTAGATTATAATTACAGATAATAAATTGGCTTTACTTACGACCTTTTGGTCTAGGAAAACGTGTCTACATATAGTATTTACAGGCCTATGACTTTAATTGCAGACAAAGTAAATATAAATATTCAAATTTCTGCGAAATCCTTTGAGACCTTTGAAATCCAGGAAATTTGTTTGATATCTTTGACATTCTCTGAAAAAACACAGTCTCTTGTGATTCTAATCTCTTTTAAAGTCCATCGGAGCTGTCAACCGTAATCTTAAATGAATCAAATACACATTCTTAGTTTTACGCATTATAGGGCACTTTGAAAGCATGAAATTCACGAAATTTAGTAGGATTGTGCATAAAAATACATTACTTCGTCAAAAAACTCTCGCTTCATTTAAATGTGACTGATTGGAAGAATATAAAATCATATGATAACGCGATTCAAAAAATCAGTTCTCATCGCTTCTATCTGTGTAGCAATTAATCTTGACATCGTTAAATGACTAATACTGTGTTTCAAGATGCTTTTAACCTCATAATGAGTTAAAAAAACAGTACATTAGAACCGGGAAATGTGCGAATTGAAAAGGAATTGAAAATGTTCTATTTTATGGTCGGATTGGATATTTTGAAGTATTTACAAAAATATTGTCGCACAGTATTAGCGCTGAAATGCTCAAATACGGTGACAAGTACATACCTCACGGGTTTTGCAAATTGATATATTTATGCATCAAGACGGGAGATGTCCCAGACGATTGGAGAAAAGCGATTATCGTACCAATATACAAAAGAAAGGGAGATAAAAGCAACTGGATTAATTACAGAGGCATCAACTTATTACACAGTAAATACTAGGCATTTATTTTTATCTGGGATCCTTTTTTGGACGTTCTAATATGATCTCACAAATAGTGTTATTTTAGTACCAGTTTCTGTCTTGTTTAGTTTGCTAACTTCAGATTGATAAATGATCCGAGATAGCGAACTAAATTGATTCAGAAGGTGCATTTTTTCAATTGTTCCAAACTTCACTCTTACAAAAAACAAAAAATAGATGAAATTAAAAATTCGTAAAAATTAGTGTTGAACCGTCACACTGAGACGTCGCGAACTTCATCCCTATAGGTTACGTTGGCTTCGAAACTTGACAGATTAGAACTTGTTTTATCAGATTTAGTTATTGACAGATGATCCTCATTTGAGCCTATTTTAATCGACAAATCGACCTTATTTTATTAGATTGGCGGATCAAACTGAAGTGGGATTGTTTTGTTGCGTAAACTGTTTTAATACCGAATTAAGTTCTAAATCGAATCCTAGTTCTTACAGTGTAAGTACCGTAAGTAAAATATACTTAAAAATACTTATTCGTAGGGTGATGAGAATTACAGAAGAAAATATATGAGAAGTACGAAGTGAATTCATGCCAGGAAGATCATGTACAGATCAAATATTTAGCTTGAGACAGATCACAGAAAAAAGCTTGAGAGTAGGAAAGAAAGTTTTCTGCACATTTATTGACCTAGAAAAAGCATTTGACAAGGTAAATAGAAGTAAACTTTGGGAAGTCCTTAAAAAGTACGGAGTCAATGGATGGCTCTTTACAAGCAATAAAAATATACATGTAGTAAAGCGAGTGTAAGGGTTAATAGGAAACTGAGTGACTGGTTCGATATCATACAAGGCGTGAAACAAGGATGCGTTATTTCCTCATGGGTATTCATCATATTTATGGATAAGTGTCTAAGAATGTCCCTCCTCGTCGAAGAAGGTGTAGATCTCGAAACATTGAAGGTACATGGGTTAGATTTTGCAGATGACAAGATTGCTATGGCAGAATCAATCAAGGACTTGCAAAGAATGTTATTATTATCATTACACCATTAAGCCATTTCCCTTTCGGGGTAGGTGTGACTTGCCCGGTTGGAAAATAGTGAATAGGTATATAGGTATAAGGTAGGTCGGTATATGGGTATAAGGTACATAGGTATATAGGTGTTAGGTATATATGTTTTAGATTGATGTGGAATTCTCGTGTTATTTATTTAAATCTCTTTAGCGATCACCCCAAGTGTGGAGCCTCACAAAATTCTTATGTGTCGTTCCCCACTTGGGCCCATTAGTATCCAAGGTCTTTGTTTCAGGCATCATTCACTCTATTTTCACTCTGTTTGCAAACTATTTGTCGCCACACTTTTCTGACCTGGCATATTGCTCTAGCTTCCTTCACGTCCATGCATTTTTCCATGCAAGCTCTTGTGTGTCTATGGCTTCTTATGTCTCTTCGAATTAATGTCTCATTCACAGATTCTAACTATTCTTTCGGCGGTCTACCTCTGGGCATTCCGCCATTTACTTTACCTCTATACACTCGTTTGGTCAGTCGTTCATTTTTCATTTTTTCAAGATTTCCGAACCATCTCAACGGATTTCTTTCCCATGTGTCCACTATTGTCTCCTTTGCACTACATTCCTTGAGGATTATTTCATTTCTAACTTCGTTTATCAGTGTTTTTCCGCATATTATGCGCAGAGGTTGCATGCCGATCGCGTTGATTTTACTCCTGACCTTTTCTTGACAGTTCCGTGTCTCGCTACCGTATAGTACAGTCGGTACGAATATCGAATTATGTAGAGCCGTTTTAGCTTTTTTCGATATGTTTTTATATGTGAGGATGGACCTTGTTCTACGGATAACCTGCTTACTCTTATTTATAGGCCTATCTAACTCCCTATATCTATTTTTCCGTCGTTAGTGAATAGACTACCTAGATATACATATTTGTTAACTTGTTGTAATCTCTTATCACTTAGGACAATCTTGCATATTGTTTTCTCACTTTTTCCCTCAAACACCATGATTTTTGCTTTATTAAAGTTAATTTTGAGTCCCATGTTCTTCATGCTTGTATTAAGTTTATTCAACATTCTTTGCAAGTCCTCGACTGATTCTGTCATAACAATCTTGTCATCTGCGAAAGCTAACCCACGTACCTTGACGGTTTCGAGATCTACACCTTCTTCGTCGAAGAGAGCAGTTCTCACAAGGAAGGTACTCGAGGTGTCCCTCGCTGATTTGATTCTCCTTGATATACGTTGTAGTACTGGAAAAACTAAGCGACTCTTATTTTTTTTTGTCTGCGGAAAAACACTTTAAGGGGGTGAAACAACCTCTCAAATATAGGGGTCGCAAGTGTCGATTGTATAGTTTTGTGCATAAAAACCAAATTGATTTCGACCAAACCTACTGGGAAAGTTTCCTCGTGATGAAAGATGACTAACGTAATTTTCTCAACAAAAAAAATTTAGGCGGTGAACCACCCCTACATATTTTAAAAGTTGTGCTGAAAATTGCTGAATTCACAGGAAAAAAGTTGAAAAAAATATATTTTGCCCTTGAGACCAAAATAAAGTTGACGTGTTTCAGAAAAAAAATTGGTGAAGAAATTAATGGGGGTAGCTACCCCAAAACACTTTTCATTTTATGTCTATGATAATATATACTTTTCATACACAAAAAAAGGGAAATTATTTTTATAACGAAGGAAGTGAAATATAGTCCATCCAACATGAATAAAGAAATTACGCGGGGGTAAACCACCCCTACATATTTTTGAAAATATGCTGAAAATTGCTAAATTCACATGAAAAAATGTTGAAAAAATATATTCTGCACTTGAGACGAAAATAAAGTTGACGTATTTCACCAAAAAAAATTTTCAAAAAATAAATGGGGGTAGCTACCCCCACACACTTCTTATTTTGTGTCAATGATAATATATACTTTCCATACGCAAGAGAAAAAAATTAATGGAGGTAGCCACCCCTAACCACTTTTTAGTTGGTGTCTATGATAATATATACTTTCCATACACATTGTGACATATCAGATTGTACCAAAAAGAGACTAATTTTCAAACCGAAAAGAAAGGAATTTTTATCAAAAGAGTTGAATTTTTAACCGAGAAAGACTTTTCATTCGATAAAGAAAAAGTCAGACCCAAAATGTTTAATAATTAAACACTGAAGAATCAATCGAAAAATAAATTATATAATTTCAGGCAATTTTAAGCAAGAAACATTAATTTATGCATCGAAATTTGTTCTAAAATCGTTTTTAATATTCGCTTGAAAATTTGTTTTAGAAAATCATAAAAAATTTTTCCAGGAATCTAATGCACATTTTGTTATTTATTGTCTTGAATTTTTCCTACAATTTTTTTAAAATCCAGCAAAATAAAAAAAAATCTTCAAAACCTTTCAGAATCAATTTAAACATTTTTTTTTAATATTTTTAAAAATTCATTTTTAGATTTCCTAGGAATTTTAATAAAAATTGTTCATTTTTTTGAAACCTTTCAAAATGCTTAGAAAGCTTTTAAATGTTGTGTTCTTTTGAATTAAAGTTTTAGATTATTTTGGAAACTTTTCAAAATTTCTAAATATATCTTGAACATTCTCGAATTATTTCCAAATTGATAATTCACTAAACATTAGTTCAGTTTTAAACAAAAATCACTTTTTTTTATTTGAAAAATAATTATTTTTGACCGAAAATTCAAATATTTCATGTTTGGTTGAAAATTCATTCCTTTGGTTGAAAATTCCTTGATTCTAAATAGTTTTGTGATAATTCATGTATTTTGTTACAAAATTTATCTTTTTGGCTAGACATTAATCTTTTCGGTTGAAAATTCAGCTGTTTGGTTAAAATTTGTTTGTTTGTTGAAAATACATTTTTGTGGTCGAAGACTCATTATTTTAGTAAAAAAACTCATTTCTTTGGTTGAAATGTTTACCGTTCTGTTGAAAATTCATTTTTATTTAGTTAAAAATAAATTTTCAACCTGCAAATGTAGCTATTCAATTTTTGATCAAATATATTTTTCAGTTTAAAATTCAAATATTTTGGTAGAAAATGCATAGTTTTGCGTTGAGAAGTAAACTTTTTTGTTTAAAATCCATCTCTCTTAGTTGAAAACTCAACTGTTTTGCCAGAAATTCGTCTTTTTGGATTGAAAATTTAACAC
This sequence comes from Andricus quercusramuli, assembly GCA_932178445.1. NCBI lineage: Eukaryota > Metazoa > Arthropoda > Insecta > Hymenoptera > Cynipidae > Andricus > Andricus quercusramuli. The sequence goes on along the minus strand of CAKNXH010063666.1, from coordinate 28,957 downwards.
TTTGGCCGAGATTTTTCCTCTATTGACTGCAAAATCTTTATTGGTTAAAAATTCAACTCTTTTTTTGAACTTTCAAATTTTAGATCCTATCCAAATATTGTTTCAGTGTAAAGAATTCTTCAAATTTCCGACTAATAAATGTAAACTTCACCAAACTAAACCATTTTTTCTGACTCAGGGGGCCTCAAAACGTCGACATTTGATGAAATCCACGAAAGTCATTTTTCACATAAAATCAATACCTTCTCATTATGATGAGAATGTAAAAATTCTTCCAAATAATATAATATTCGAACCTGGGTTGCTAAATCAAGTACGATCTCAATCATTTTCATTGTTATAAGGAATTAAAAATATCATGAGCAAAAATTCCACAGCAGAAGTAATGTAAAAAAAAGTATTTTTTTATATTATAATTTTTCATAATATTTTTATATTCTGAAAATTTGGTACAAAACAAAAAAACTGTATCGAAATATACAGTTTTCACTATGTTTATTTATAAGAATTATCTCAACTAATATTATGAAAAAAGAGAAACTATTATGAAATAGTTTCTGACAATTTATTTCCTTTTGTAAAATGTCAGTGGGTGGTCTGTCTTATGGATTGAGAAGCGAAAATCTGTTGTTTTACTGATAAGCAAGTTATAAGTCGTCCTTCTTTTTTAATTTCAAGCGGACCGCCTAAAAAATTTTTCGGAAAGGGCCTACACGTTTCTAGTTATGCCACTGAAGTTACTCACAATTTCAAATAGTAGGGCTAACAATCTCGCGCAGTGCTTATTGCAATGCGAAAAAGGAGATCCAACTCACTTGCAAAAGTCAAACTCACAATGCTTTGCTTACTATGTGAATTAGTTATCCATACAGTTTACATGTTCAACTGTACTACTCCAAATAGTTATTGAAGCTACTTGTTTTGATTAATCTTTCTTTTTACAATTTGAAGTAGTAATGCTGACTTTAGGTTTTGTATATTTTGAGATTACAATCTCATTCAGTATAAAAAACTATTTGAATTGTTTCTTGTTCAATGTGAACAAGTAAACTTGAAGTTAACAATACATAAAAGTGAATCTAACTATCTACTTTTTTCCGTGCACACTTATAAAAAAGTATTTCACTTTACAAGTTTTAAATTGGCGTATAAAATGGTATCCTTTTGATGGTAATCATCCACCTTTAATTAGTCAGCTTAATTTGAAATCGAGGAATATCAAAATGACTGCATCGGAAATGATGCATTTAATTCTCAATGCACCTCTAGTATTTGGCGATCTTGTTCCGGATACCGACGAACAGTGGAATCTGTTCATCCTACTGAGAAAAATTGTAGTATTAACTCTACAATACAGTATTACAGAAGCTGATTGTAAAACGATGAGAGAGCTTGTTGAGAGGCATCACAAATTGTATATTAATCTTTATGGTGAGACTTTGAAGCCTAAGCATCGTTTTTTGGTGCATTATCCAAGTATAATGCAGACAGTTGGACCACTTCGATCTGCATGGTGCATGAGATGTGAAGCTAAACATCGTCCATCAAAAACTTATGCAAGAGTCGCTTTTAATAGGAAAGATTTATGTTACATTTTCTTATAATGAAATAAAATTCAGAATAGTTGATAGCGATCTAGGCTATTCTGAAAAGTTGGTACTACCTAACAAGGGTGAAAATCATCAAAGTTTAAAGTATGCAAATTTTGATAATATCAAATACACTGAAGGCGATATTGTACTGATTTGTCCTGCTGAAAATGAAAACTTTCCATTGTATGGAATAATGGAGAAAATCTATTCTAAACATAAAAGTATCACTGATGGCAAATCAGAATATTTCACACTTAAGGTGTTCGCACAAGAAAATCCGTTGCAGCGCGCTGGAGACGTCTCACGGACGTGCCGTCCACGCACGAACTCATTGCGCCGACCAATCACGTGCAACCTGTCGTGCTGCTGTGGTTCGAGCGGTGACGTACACAAGCATGTCGCTACTCACACTAGTTCGCAACCCACTTGAGTACGTGCTGCCACGGACCTTAGCAGCACGGCAGGTTGCACGCGATTGGTTGGCGTTATGTGTCGTGCGCGAACGGCACGTCCGTGAACGTCTCCAGCGCACTGCGACGGATTTTCTTGTGCGAACACCTTTATTGTGAGCACCATTAAACGTTGAGTTTTTCGAAGCATGTACAATAGGGTGGTCCAAAAATGCATTGGAAAAATTTTTTTTCGAATTTTTATCGGGAGACCCCCCAAATTTGTTCGAATCCGCACAAAAATAAATGCGTTTTTTTTGTTTTGAAAAAAAATGATATTCAGGGGTGGCGCAAGCCCCATGAAGTTTAACATGTATTTCCCATAAGAAAAAAATACGTTTTTGTAAATCTTATTCAGAATCCTCAATATTATCTCAATCGAGTTGAAACTCAACATTTCTCTTCACAATTAGCCATAGAATACGAATAAAATATCACTTTTCAAATATCACCCCCATAAGTCTGTTTTATAGGGTCCCAAAGAAACCCCATAAGTGAAAAAATGGGTTTTGCGAGTTTTTGGCGCTAATTATGATTTTTTTGCGGTTTTTTTTAATGCGAATTGTTTTTAATACATGGAATATGACTTTATACTGAATATTATATATTTTCATTAATTGTTTAAACAATTTATTATTATTTTTAGCAATTTTCTCATGGAATGGAGTTAGAAAGACGCGGTTTTTTCACAAATATTCCTTTTTTGTCCAATTTTCAATTAGAGGGAAGGGATAGTTCATCAATGTTAACAAGAGTGATTGTTTAAACAATTTATTATAATTAAAAATAATATTATATTTGAATAATGCTAGAAAGATGCGGGTTTTTTTCTGGCTTTTTGTCCAATTTTCATCTGTAGTAAAGTAATAATAAATTTAAGTTGAAAAAATAATTGTTTGAACAATTTATGAAAATTATTAATAATATTATATTTGAATAATGCTAGAAAGATGCGGTTTTTTTTTTAAATTTCTGGCTTTTTGTCCAATTTTCATTTAGAGTGAAGTAATAATAAATTCAAGTTAACACAATAATTGTTTGAACAATTTATTATAATTATTATTAATATTATATTTGAATAATGCTAGAAAGATGCGTTTTTTTTTAATTTCTGGCTTTTTGTTTAATTTTCATATGGAGTAAAGTGATAATGAATTCAAGTTAACAAAATAATTGTTTAAACAATTTATTATCATTGTTGATAGTATTCTCTTTGCTTAATTGGTAGAATGTTGCAGTTTTTTTCTGAAATTTTTCACTGCTTGTCTATTTTCTATTAGGCGTGTCTTGATAATTAATTAGATTTAGCAAAAATAATTGTTTAAACAAATTATTATTGTTTATGAATATCTTCATGTATATCAATTGCGCCTGATAGTTGCGGTTTTCCGGCAATTTTCACCTTTATGTCCTTTTTTCACTCAGTGAGGTAATAATTAATTAAAGTCAACAAAAAAGTTGTTCAAACAATTTCATATTGTTAATAACAAACTTTTCTTAGATAAGTGCTAGAAAGTGGAGGTTTTTTCTAAAATCTTTCACTTTGCATCGCCTTTTTATTTATGAACAAGTAATAAGTCGGCCACAACAAAAATGATTTTCCGAAAGGTATTGTTGTTTTAAGTGAATTATTTTTGCTCTTTTCACAATGCTTAAAAAAATTAATTCAAAGAAAAAAATCTATTTTACACGAAAGGCAGAAATCAATATTAAATTGTTCAAACAACTTTTTGTTGACTTTAATTAATTATTACCTCACTAAGTGAAAAAAGGACAGAAAAGTAAACATAGCCGAAAAACCGTAACTATCAGGCGCAATTGATATAGATGAAGATAGTCATAAACAATAATAATTTGTTTGAACAATTATTTTTGCTCAATATAATTAATTATTAAGTCACGCCTAATGAAAAATAAACAAGCAGTTGAAAGTTTCAGAAAAAACCGCAACATTCTACCAATTGAGCAAAGAGAATATTATCAACAATGATAATAAATTGTTTAAACAATTATTTTGTTGACTTGAATTCATTATTAATTCACTCCAAATGGAAATTAAACAAAAAGCCAGAAATTTGAAAAAAAAACCGCATCTTTCTAGCATTATTCAATTATAATATTATTAA
>CAKNXH010063666.1:0-24390 GCA_932178445.1 Andricus quercusramuli | reverse complement strand
AACTCGATTGAGATAATATTGAGGATTCTGAATAAGATTTACAAAAACGTATTTTTTTCTTATGGGAAATCATTTTTTTTCAAAACAAAAAAAACGCATTTATTTTTGTGCGGATTCGAACAAATTTGAGGGGTGTCCCCATAAAAATTCGAAAAAATAATTTTTGGACCACCCTAATGTACAAGCATATGTCTTAGGAGATCCTCTTGAAACCAAAGTATTACATCTTAAAGAAATAGTTGATTATAAATTATGGAAATTCATTGTTATGCCTGACGGACTTTCTCACGTCTTGTATGACGAACTACATAGTCGTTACTAATTGTTAAGGTTTCAATCAAAGATTGTATTAAAAGTGATTACTGATACAGTATTATGTACGACAAAATACTGTTCATAAACTTTAGATTATATAGCTATACCACGGAGCACAGCTCAAAAGGAGCTCATAAGTTATAAAATTGTTATACTATACTAGTTATAAGTTATATTACAGGGGTAATAGGGTGAACAATATTTTAATATGGAATGTAATATTTAAAAATAATTTTCAATGATTTTTCAATGATTTCTGCCGTTAAAGAATTTATTTTTAAAATTTTGATATACTCAGGTCGTTGTAAATCCATTCTGTCACACCTGTCTTTAAGAAAATTAACTTTTATCAACATGTTTTATATCGATTGACATTTTCATTTATTGCATTAAGTTTTCTTAAATTTGCAACAATTGCATTTTTAATAGTGTGAATTTCAATTTTCAACATTTTAAAATTCAATTATTTTGCATTAAAAAAAACTAAAAATTCAGTTGTTGAAGTATGAATCTTAAGCTTTTGAAAATTGAATAAAGTCAAAAATTGAATTTTCAAGTGTTGAAAATTGAATAAAATCAAAAATTGAATTTTAAACTGTTGAAAATTGAATAAAATCAGAAATTGAATTTTCAACTGTTGAAAATTGAATTTTGAACTGTTGAAAATTGAATAAAATCCAAAATTGAATTTTTAACAGTTGAAAATTGAAGAAAATTAATAACTAAATTTTCAGTAGTTGAACATTATATTGTTGAAAATTGAAGAAAATTTATAATGAAATTTTCAACAGTTCAAAATTCTATTGTTAAAAATGGAAGACAATTGAATTTTTAACGGCTGAAAATTGAATAAAAATGATAGTTGACTTTTCCACAGTTGAAAATTCCATTCTTGAAAATTGAATAATCGGATTTTCAGCAGTACACTTTTTCGAAAACAGGTCGCCACTAGCAAATAATGTTTCTTGGAAAATTGATAATGATCCAATGGACTCTCAGTATAGGTAGTTTATGAAATTTAGAAAAAAATTCCAACTCTGATCATCTCATTGTAACTATATCCAGTTTGTAAACATAATTCTTCAATGTCATTCATCATTACAAAATTATTTACTATTATTTAAAAAAAAACCAATTTCCATACAAAGATTGTTTCTTCTTTTCCATATGTAAAAATTAATGTTTAATCTTTCCCCTTTTTCTTGAAAAAATTACCCTATTTCTCATTTTTCGAGCTCCTTTTGTATACTGTGACCCCTGTACACTGAAAAAAAAAGATTTAAATAATTTAGGAACCTACATGTACATATGCCAACGGCGATACCACGCTGAAAACACCAGTTCTCGTAAGATCGCTGAAGTTAAGCAGTGTTGGTTACGGTTAGTACTTGGATGGGTGACCGTTCGGGAATACTGCGTGCTGTTGGCCCGTCGTGGGTGTGGTGGACCCACACTGGTGGTAGTATATATCCGACCTAGAGACACTACCCGAATCGGGTAGTGAGGCAATGAACTTTCGAGTTCGAACTGCTGTCAATTTTTTTTTACATGTACGTGTAACTGTTGCAATTTGGATAATGCAATATGTATAATAACTTACTGCCGTCATAAATATCAAATTTTGTTCTATATTTTACTTATAAGATTGCGATTTCAATTATACGCAATATGAATCAACACATCTTTTCTGTTCTTGCATCAACTTTGAATTATGTTAAAGAAAAAAGTTTTACTATAAAAACCCGATTTTAAAAATATCTAAATTACCATAACTTCCCTACGCTTTAATAAAATATATCAATATTAGACGTCAATCGATTCGTCTCGAACCAAGGAATCTTTTATATTCTTCCAGCAACTTTCAATCATGCTAATGAGAAAAGTTTTACTATAAAAACGCGATTTTTAAAATATTATTAAGTGTACAAAAAATGCAGATAATATTTTTGGAAATCCTTGAGTCAGTTTCAAGATATTAGGCGTGAAAATAAGCCCTCCAAATTTCATCAATTCATCTGCAACAGTTTTCTAGTTATCGTTCTCACAATAAAGCGTGGCATCCACACATCCTCACATACATCCACACATCAACACACACACGCATCTCGACAATTTCTTAGAAAATTGTATTAGACATTTTCAAGTTGAAGAAGGATAAATTAAATGAATTTAAAAATTGTTCAAAATGTTACCATTACAAAGCTTCCTCTATGAGAAAGAAATATTAATTATTCCATTGAAAATTGTTAAATTTTCATAATGAAATAATAGAATTTTTTATTTCATACACAAATTATTCATTTTTCATTGAAAACTGCATGTGAAATAGTTATTTAAGCATTGAAAACAGCACATACTCGTTTATTTTTTCATCAATTTATTTATTAAACTATTTATTAATTGATATACTTTTTTCTATATGTAGGATTGTCCAAAATTGATTGATTTGTCTATTTATTTTCTCACTTTTATTTGTTTAAATGGAATTTATCATTTATTTATCAAATTTTTGATCGTTTGTCAGTGCACTGAATCCGACCTCTTCCGGGAAAAAACGTCTGAACTCTCCAAAAACATTTGAATTTCAGTCAAATTGAATGATTTGTTAAATCTTCTTAGGTCTAGTTTATTAGTCAACGTTTCGGACTGTTACCAGTTCCTCTTCAAGACTCCTGTTTGGACCGAAGTGAAAAATTTCAAATGAATTAGAAAAAAGTGAAAGATGGCTTAAACATTTAAGTGTTTTGAAGTATTACATGCTAGGGTTTTGAGAGATTTGAGAAGTTTACATTTACGTGATCTATGCCTTGAATTTAGGATTAATATCCTTTTTTAGTTGCATAGTGGAGCACATAACCCCAAACTGCTCACAGAAAATTTTTGAAGTGTGTTTTTTTTCAAATTTTTGTTACTGTTAACATATTGTAGCTATAGTTTATAGGACTTTTTAAAAGTGTTCTGCCGAAATCTGTGTAGAATACCTTGATGTCAATTTAACCTTAGGCTCGCATTGTGGGCCGGGTAACCCGGCAAGAAGGCTTGCATTGAAAAATATTGGAAAATCTCCTGGTCAATGGTGTTGTGACAATTATTGAATCCTTTTCGATACCATTTTTGGTCTCGCGTTTTGAATCCCCGTAGCAGCAGAAGTTATTTCTCAAACTGAATCTCTTTCTGCACCGAGTGGCGACAATTTTTTCTAAATACTTATAATACCCAAACCGACCATGAAATAGAACATTTTTAATCCCTTTTGAATTGGTACATTTTCCGGTTCTTATTTACTGTTTTTTTTTAATAATAAAGAGGTTGAAAGCATTTTAAAACACAGTATAAGTCATTTAGCGTAGTCAAGATTAATTCAGATAGCTGTGATGAAAACTGATTTTTCAATTCGGTCATCATGATTTTATACTTTTTCAATCGATCACATTTGAATAAAATGAGAGTTTTGTGAGTGATGTATTGTTATGCACAAGCCTACTAGATTTTGTGAATTTCATGATTTTAAAGTGCCCTATAATTCATCAAACTGAAATTGTGTTTTTGATTTATTTAAGGTTACAATTTAGCATCACTCTAGACTGCTTTTTCGTGGTTTTTTCAGAGAATGTCAAAGATATCAAACAAATTTCCTGGAGTTCTGTCATTCTGAGCGATTTTAAAGGTCTCATTGTCGTATCTTGATGAATCTATCAATATCTCAAAGGATTTTGCAGAACTTAAAATATTTATATTTAGTTTGTCTACAATTAAAGTCCTGAGTCTGTGAATACTATATGCAGACACGTTTTCCTAGACCCAAAGGTCGTAAATAAAGCCAATTTATTTGCTGTAATTATAATCTAAAATGCAAGCATGGAAAATAATGAAACATTTGCAATTATCACACTGAAGTATTTTATTACATGGATTACATGGAATGCTTGTTGTTTTTCACAAACGATTTCATATTTTATGTAGCGTTTCATGACTCGTTTCATGACATCCTCCTCCATGTAGGATTAGGGGAGCTGAAAGAATTATTAATAATGTTTATTCTTATGCACTGAATGTTTTAAAGTGAAACTTTATCATGTTTAAAGCAGTCGAGATAATTATATATCAATCTTCGAACGTTTAAAAGTGAACTCCTTGCAATCGCAGTATTTTATGATACTCAAAAGAAATATTTTCTGAAGATAAGAAAATGTCTTGGTACACAACTGACCTATTTCACAATGGCGCAAGCAGGTATGATGATCCATATTCATAGTCCATATATAATAACCGTCAAATATGCAAAGCTGTATCAAGCTTTTCGTTCGAAGACGCTGAAAACGTATATATATATATATATATATTTTTCCAGTTTACAATTTTTCGGAAAACTGACCGTTTTCCGATAAGAGAAAAACCGTGTAAATTTTGTTTTACTTACTAAGCATCTCCGGCCACACAGGATACGGCGATCTTCCTACAATAAATATAGTTTTCAGTAGCAGAAGTACTATTTGTCAAAGTTTTTATAGCTTGATGCTTTGAAAAATGCACATAAATTCCATGTAATTGAAATGTTTTAATATTATATGGATATTCCTTGACAAAGGAAAGACTAGCACTTTTAGTGGGCGAGTGATAATTCTACGATAAGCAAGATGCTTTTTCATATTTTTCTTCTTGCAATAATGTTATTGTTACTAGTTGGGGAAAGAAACATATGCAATATCCTTAATATAAAGGATAGAGGCATCTTGTATTATATAAATAAAATATATAAATTTGAAAATAACTCTACCAAATGTAATGGTGTTGGAATTGTCCCTGCCTCAGGAATAATTCGATGTTGATACGCACAAGGTCCAGGATGTATTTCTACGACATCTGAAGTAATTATTGTTTACTATAGTGTGAATAATTACCACGTCTTAAAAACCTAATCCCTCTTTCAAAAATTGTATATGTTATATTTAAAATGTAAAAAAATCCAAGTTTAATCATTTTGCATTGAATCGTCCAAGATAAAGTTATTTGTAAAGGCGGTATTCCAGCTTATTCAAACAATTAATTTTCCATAAAATAAGAGAATTTTTTGCAATATTACTTATTCCACATCTTCTGAAGCAGTCGAAATGCTCGTGGGTCTTACTCTCACTATAAAAACCAGAAGATATGCAAATTTTGTTCACGTGTTGTTCCATCTAGAAAATATATTTTTTCAGTTCACAATTTTTGGATAGACGGTTTTCGATATAAAAAAGACTGTTTAAAATTTTGTATAATTACATCACGTTCATCACATGTTTGGACACACGAAACGGGATTTTGGCTTCGCTATAAGAAATATCATTTTAGTTAGCAGAAGTGCTTGTTATCAAAGCTATTACATATTGATAATTCGCAATATCAAACGAATTCCATATGGTAGCAAATTTCATTTTAAAATGTAGATATATAATAGATAGGCATTTTGAATAACTGTTATGAATAAAGTGAAACTCACGGTTGATGGTGCAGGTTGGCTCTGTTTAAGAAAACAAACAAATTGTTAGTATCCTTAATATGAATCAAATAAAGGCATCTTGTATTATGAATAATAATTATATAAATTTTATATAACCGTTTTGAGTAGAGAGAAAATTACAGGTCATTTTGAAAAGGTTTCAAAAAATGTAGAACAAAACGTAGATTTTTGAAGATTTTGAAAGAAAATTTTACAGTTTTTTTTAAGGATTTCGAAATAAGATGTTGAAGTTTTTTAAGGTTAGCAATTTATTCTTGATATTTCTCGGAAAATAATTTTTATTTGGAAAAAATAATTTAAAGGCAATATTTAAAAATATTTCAAAGCAAAAATTAATTGTTATTTATGAATCACAGTCGACCAGAAATTCAACCAATAAATAATATTTATTGGAAACTACTTAAAGAATGATTTAATTTTTAATTTGAACTCCAATTTAAAAAATGTTTAGTCGAAACAAATTTTAGTTGTTCTACTCTCTAATATTCTTAGCTTAAAATTGCTTCAAATGATACAAATTAAAAAATCTACAAATTTATTGATTCATCCTTGGATAAAAAAAATTGTAATTTGACTCTTGAATGTTTATAATTCAAAAGTTTCTAAATTTTATTGACCGTACAAAAGAGGATGGGGAAGTAAGTATTATCGGTTTGTTTTTTAAGTTATATAAATATAATTTTCCTAAGATTGTTGAGAAAATTCGAAACGATTTTTGAATGTTTCAGATATATTGAAGAACAAACTAGACAATATGAAAGAAATATATTTTTTTATTCACAGGATTTAACAACATATTAGGAAAGACTCGGGACCATTTAAAAGATATTTAGGAATTTTAGAAGTTTGGAAGAAATTTTAAAATATTTTATAAATTTTTAGAAATCTCATCAAGTTTTGAAATGTTTTTAATCTCTTCAAAACTTCGAAAATTTCTATTTATATTTTTGACTGACTTGAATTTTTCCAAGCACTTAGTTTTCCAAGTGCACAAAATTAAAAAAATTGTCTTAAAATCTTCCAGATTCTTGTAGACATTTTCAGAAACTTTTTGAAATCTTCAGTCTTTTTAAAGCTAGTACACCTTCTAAATAACTATGGAATGATTGTTTTTTTTTCATTTAAAAAAAATTATAAAAATTACCTTCAAATCTCCCAGATTCCTTTTTTTCACAACTTTTGAAATTATTTAAAGGTTTTAAAATCTTTTCAAACATTCTCTGGGAATTCATTTTCCCAAATAATAAATCATTTGAAATTTTGCTGACAAACTTAAGACATTTTTTATACTCTTGAAAGCTTCTAACATTCTCAAGATTTAAATTATTTTTCAATCTAATCAAAATTTTTGAGTATCTGCTGAAACAATTTGTTTTTCCTATGATTTGTTAAGATTCTGAAAAATTACAAAAATTATCCTATCATTTTCGAGATTTTCTGTCAACATATTTTGAAATGTCCAGAAGACCAGAACTTAAAGTTAACCTTTCAAAATAGAACCGAAATCAATTCTAATTTTCCTAGAAATATTATTCTCAGTCCCAGTAATTTTTTGGTTTTCGCTACCGGTGAAGTAAGAAAATGTTAAAAACAGAGTTATTTCCCAATTTTAATAGGTGGTTTATAATTACAATCTCCTTATTTATGAATAATGAATAGAAACATTCAGAAATCAATTTTTTTTTTCAAATTACTTTTAGTGTGCAATATTATAAGTTTAAATCTTTCGATTTTAAATTATTCAGATTCAACATTTTGTGGGTTTAGAAATTGAACTTATTACTACTAATTTTATTACAGTGATGAAAAAAAATTATTTGAAATATCAAAGACTGAGAAAACATTTCTAATTTTCAAATCAATTTTCAAACAGAAAATGGGATTTTATTTGATTTCTACTGATTTAAAATGTTGGTGTTTAATTTCAAATGTTCAAAACTTGAAACCAGGTTTATTTAAAAATATGATACCGATTATAGTAAAAACTTGCGAATTTCCGAAATGTAAGTATTATTTTATCAACAACTTTCATTTGTGTACAATATTTTGATTTCTAATCGTTCAATTTTTAATTATTCAGAATCAAAAATTTGGATTTCACAAATTGCACTGATCAGCACTATTAAAAAAAGATTTAATAGACAATAATTTTACCTTTTATTTGAAAGTCACATTTCGTAGTCGAGTTAAATCGAACCATTTTTTTAACATGCTTGAAAATTAGTGGTTTGTAATTCGTAAGAGATCAGAATTACTGTAAACTTATGAAAGTTCTACAAAAAATAAGTAAAAGTCAAAGAATGAAGGGAATACACACATATTATGAATTTAATAACATTTTCCATTACTTTTCATTAATTAAAAAATGTTTTCTTGAGAAATTGACCAGCACCTTGAACTTATTTTCCGTGAGATTTTTATAGAATAATTCAGTAAACAGATGGAATATCTGTTCTAGTACATACGGTATAATTAAATAATGCAACAAGTTAATTTCATGAAATAATAGTCACGATTTTTGCAATATTTTGTTGTTTACTTAACTATATAATTATTCTTAAAAATTCTTCCTTCGAATCCTTCAAAAATTATTTGTTATACACTGTTTGTAGTATAATAATAATAATAATATATAACATAAAAACAAAAAAAAATTGTTTTAAGCAAAGTAAAACTCACATGACTTGGGCTTGGGTTCATCGAAGTGGCCGAGAATATAACTGCGCTGACTGTGAAAATAAAAATAGTAAACATATTTATTCATTCATTTTTTCATCTTCAATCGAATTTCATACCGGGTGTCACAAATGTCACGTGAAGGCTTAATATTTCCCCAGGTAAGATATTTTTCAGGGAGGTCAAGGTCATTCTCGAAGTAACTTTCAACGAGGAATTCAATGGTGACCTTTATGTTGATCTTGACGATGAACTTCAAGGTCAACTTTTTTTCTCAAAATGGAAACCCCGTTTTTTCACATCGTCAATTGATAGAGCGGATTTTACGTTCAAATATGTACCCAGGTCATACATATGTACATTGTAACCTTAGAAGAGGTCGTTAACATTTTTTATTTTTATTTCTCAAGTTCACTACAATATTTTTGTATCATAATTAGTTTTTTTCTTGTAAAAAAGTTCAACTATTTGCTTCTATATTCAATTCTCTTTTTAAATTCAACTATATTCTTCAAAAATAACTTTTTTTTTTAATTAAACTTTTTTTGTTGGGAATTTGTCTTTCTGAATTGAAAGTTTGTCTATTTGTATTTGAAATATGTTCTTTTTGATTGCATTTTTAGTAGAAAAAGACACATTTTTCTTTTGCCAGTTTATTCATTCTTATTTGAAATTATTTTGTTGAAAATTTTCATGAACTTCCAAAATTTGCGATATTATTATACCCTTAAGCCAGTTCCCTTAGGGGTAGGCGTGACTTGCTCTGTGGAGAGGTGGGGGAGGTCATACATTTTTAGATTGATCTCGAATTCCCGTATTATTTATTTAAATAACATGATTGTCCCGCAACACGGGTCCGACCCAGGTTGCAGATCAATCCCTCTAGCGATCACCCCAAGTAATGACCCTCATAAAGCTATCATGTGAAGTTCCCCACTCGGGCCCATTACTATTCAAGGTATTTTGCTTCAGGCGTCATTCACTTCACGGAAACCCTCTTTTATAAACTATTTGTTGTTGTTATTTGTTTCAAACTGAGCCTGGACTTTTGTAAAGGTGACCTGAGTGATTATTTCCACTTAAAAAAATGTCCGGCTTTTTCACACGAAGACCTTTGGAATGTTTTCGTTAAAACAACTGGGGGTGGATTATGAGGGTTGTTGAATATTATTGTTGGATGTTAATGCGCCCATGTAAATTTCATTTTGCACAATGTCGGGGCTGGCTTGCGAAATATTTCCGCGCTCGCCCGGCTATGTCGTTTTTTGCCGCCTCTAATCTCTAATCCGACGCGAGGTATGCTTGGAAAAGCAAGTGAGGGGTTACGCGCTGGGCGGGATGGTGGGGGTATACTCCGCAGGTATGCGGGTGCGAGGCGGGCTATTTCCAGGAGCAGACATTAAAAATGAAGGTTGAGAGGTTTCGCTTGAACTCGGATTTTTGTGTACTTAATTCTAGAGAAAGACGTAGAATCAACACACTATTCCGAAACAGGATAATCAGAAAATCTTGTTTAATTTCCCAAAAACTCAAACAAAATGTGCGTCGTGAAAAAAGGATCTTAGCAAGGAAATTGGTTAGATCCTTTTTCCTTTCTATGAAATGTTTTTTCCAGTTTGAAGTGCAAAGGTATGTGACCTAAGTTGAATGAATTTATTTGATTATTAATTTAAATTGAGATAAATTTATTTTTGTTTCTAGAAAAAGAAATTTTGGTTCATAGGTGCTTTTTTGACGCCCGGATTCATTTCTTCCCTAAAATTTTGTTTGTATAGATAATTACTTACTCAGTAAGAAAGCGTACGTCACTTTTCCCGTCATCTTGCAAACTGAAGAGCAAGATTATAGGTTTCGAATCAAGATTTTTCTTAAAAAAAAAAAAACTAATTTGAGCAAAAAACTGGTATCTGGAGAATGGTCACATTCCTCGTTACAGTTGCTTTTTATAGTATGTGCATGACAAGCACATTGCTAAGGTTCGACGGAAAACTAAATAATTGCAAGGTCTTACAATGTGTGGCAATTTATCACTTGCAAATACAAAACAGTTTCGGAGAAAAACATCAAATCTCAATAAAACTTCTTATCTTGTTTATTGCCACAGAGTACGCTCTTTTCTGCTGATATCAGGAAACATAAAAGTGTGTCAATTCTTAAATTAAGAATCAAGGAGATTTTATACACACAGGTACACATTTTATTTTTCATGATTACTTCCATATTTGCTCTTTATTTTGCATCAGTTTTTATCCTCGGCTACCCTGAAAAATGTATCATTTCAATAAATCTATATTTCAGCTATATGCCGTCGGCTTCACCTATCGAAGATCACCTATCGTGTCTTTCGTGCGTATCAACCTAAATCCTACTTGTGAGAGCCCTCTTCCTTTTTTAGGTACTGGGGATACTTCCCCTCCCTTCCGCGAAATTATATTTGTAACGGCTGGCGCGTTTAACTCGCTCCAACTCTTCTTTAGTACGCTGTCGTTTGTCGAGTAGTGTGTATCGTTTAAACGTTGTTGTAACGTTTGTTAGACAGGTTTTAAGTGAATTGTGAGAGTGATATTATGGTAAGATTTGTTTACTATCTTTATAAATGTTGATTTTAGGTAAACCGCAGGAGTCGCAGCCGAGTCGGTAGCGGCTCAGAAGCCGCAGCCGAGACTGTAACGGCTCAGGAGTCGCATCCGAGCCTGTAAGCGGCCGAGCCTGTAGCTGCTCAAGAGCCAAAGCTGAGCTGGAAACAGCTCGGTGGTGGTTGCAGCCGACTCCACATCGGCTCGCAGGACTCCAATGGCTCATGGAGCCTCCGCCGAGCCTTTATCGACAGTGGAAGGTCCAGCGGCTTTACAGGGCTCGCAGACATTTAATCTCGAGCGTGCTTATAACAATACTAATAAAATGCATGACATTGCTTTTAAAAGGGGCTTGCAGACATCCACTCTCAAGCATCCTTGATCATTATTGATAAACGCCTATTTGGATACCTTCGTTTTCTTTATAGATGGCAGAATCGACATCCCACGTTATCCTGGAAGAACTTTTGGAGGAGTCAGCACCTACACAGAAGGAAGATAGGATTTTGGACGGATTAAAGTTTTTGGCCCAGGAAACCTTTCCTTATGGTTGGTTTAATTGGAAAACTGTAAATTTGTCTATGAAAAATCTGTTTGGAGTCAACGTGGATATTGATCCTCAAGTGCTAAATAAGTTAAGGTATGCTTTGCCTACGGTTGGTATTGTGAAAGCATTCAATCCATCGGCAGTGGACCTAGCAGAAAAGAATTACCGTGATTATAAAGTCGCAATGCTAAATTGGCCCTTCTGCAGGGCTTTGATTATTAGTCCACCTGCGCTTACAAATAAATTGAAGGGTTCGGTGGGGCAAGCTGAATTGTTTCTGCAGGCGGTAAGGCCTATGAAGCATCTATTTATTTCGCACAAACAGGCAGCTCAAGAGCATCAAACTTTTGAGCATAGTTCAGACTCCGAGGAGGTGGAAAACAGTCCACCTCCTGTGGGGAAGAGAGATGCTGAGTCTGCAGGGTTAGAGACATCTTTAAGGAATCGGTCAAGGGTGACAGTTCTGGAGTACCGTGTGAATAATATGTTTACAGTGTTATCTGAAAAGATTGATGACTTGATGGGGGCAGCGGTTGAGGAATCATCAGGAGAAGAGGTCGATGAAGAGGACAGCAAACTGAGTGGTTCAGAGTCAATAATCTCTGAACAGCCATCGCAAACGACACCGCAATGGTCGTCTCCTAGCATTCACCTTCCTAAAGAAAAAAAACATCTGTTGACCTTGAAGCCTTGTCTCTGGTTCCCACGGTAAAGTAGAATGAGCCAGCAATGCCTCAGCCGAGTCCAGAGATCAGGGCTCAAGGTATTTCTTGTCAAAAGTTGGGAACAGCAGGTTGGAATAAAATAAGGTATAAGGAGGTGCAAAAGAAGGTGCAGGCTGCTCCATTGTTTGATGCATTGAAAGTTTGTCAATTTCTTTGTCAATTCCTCCCTGATAAGAATGGATGAGATGGCAGGTACTATAACTCATGGCTTACTAAAGCAGAGACAGAGAATAACAGAAGGAATGAAAATACTGGCTCAGAAGCACTCGGGAGCCTATGAGGATATTAAGGCCACTTTGCTCGAAAATTCCTGTATTAAGGAGATCAGATGATCTTCTTCATTTTACTTGTGCTAGGAGAGCGGAGATTATTGAGATGAGAAGGAAAGTATTTAAACCTATGGAGAATTATCAGGCAGCAAAGCTGGCGGAAATCCCTCCTTCAGAGTGCCATCTTTTTTGTGAGGATTCACTTTCCAAGTTTTTAGATCAGCAAGGAGGTTTCCATAGAGTTTTTCAACAAGGTCGGAAATGTTTTAAGAATAAAGGGATTTCTAAGATTTCTAAGATTTCTTAAGCCAAGTTCCAAGGACTATAGTTCCAGAGACTACAGGAAAGACCCCAAGGGGGGTGCTTCAAGAAAAAAGGATCAACGTTCGCATAGATTGTGACTATCCGTTCCGAGGAGGCCAGTTAAATCAATTCATTCCACAGTGGCAACAGATAAAAGCGCCCGATCACGTACTAGAAATGCTAAAAGGGTATGCGATACCATTCGTAAAAAGTCCTTTGTCGGTACCTTTATCAAACGAAAACATAAGGAGATTCGCCACCAAAGTATCTTATCAGATGACGGTGCAAATCAGAAACTTATTGGATTTGGGTGTGATAGAAAAGGCTGTGTGGACAACAGGATTTATTTCTCCAATGTTTCTCGTCCCAAAGCCAGACGGAAAGTTTTGTCAGATTTTCAATTTACGCCGTCTAAACGAATGCCTTCTCCCAAAAAAGTTTCGGTTGATAAGTCAGCTAACAGTGCCGAAATACCTTCAAAGAAACGACTTTTTGGTAAAATTGGATCTGTCGCAGGCTTATTTCTATATTCCTATAAAGCGAAGTCATCGAAGTTATCTTTGCCTGTCGTACAACGGTCAGGTTTACAACATGACGTGCCTCCCATTCGGCCTAGCAACGGCCCCACTGGCTTTCTCCAGGATAACCAATTGGTTGGCGAGTGTTTTTCGTCAGGAAGGATTGCGGATATTAGTTTATCTGAACGAATTCTTTTTGGTTCATCAGGATCAGCGAATACTACAAGATCAGCTGAGTCGAGTGATGCATCGTCTTCGGTTCTTGAGTTGGTTGATAAATACTCAGAATTCTGTTATGACTCCTACAAAAGAGATAGAATTTCTAGGAATAATATGGAACACGGAAGTGAACATGATGTACTTACCAGACGACGAAAAAATTCGAATTTTGAAGGACATTCATCGCATCAGGTTGACATAAAGGTGGGACTGGACATTAGGAATGTCCTTACTAGGAAAGCTCAATTTTGTATCAATAGTGTGTCCCTTGGGGCGCCTAATTTCACGCGAGCTACAGAGAGCAAGTCGAAGTTTATTGCAGGAAAACCAGGGAAGGAAGTTCTCGTTACCACTAGTAGCGTTAAACGATTGTGTTTGGTGGGAGCAGAACATTCATCAAACATACTGTCCGAATTTCGAACAGGATTCAACAGTTTTCCTGACAACGGATGCATCGCCAACAGGATGGGGGTTTCATCTGGACAACGAGTTTGGAGCAGGGACGTGGAATTCGGAGCAGATAGAATGGCATGTGAACCGCAAGCAGCTGTGCACGGTTCTAATAGCACTCCAGATATTCAAGAAAAGGCTGCAAAATAAATCAGTGATGGTGCAGTGAGACAACAAGACCTTCTACATACCAGGTCAATACAATTGACTGGCATAAAGACTATCTCGAGTGGTCTACCTCTGACCGATTGGCACTTGAGGAGTGATGTGACGGACTTGATTTTCAAGAAATGGGGAACCCCTGAGATATACTTGTTTGCAACGAGTCGATCCAAAATAGTCTCAAATTATGTGAAAATAGAATTCAACGATACGGTGGCATTATTCATCATTGCCTTCAGCAGAAGGTGGGATGTAGATCTGGCCTGGGGTTTTCCGCCACCTTCTGTGATACCGAAGGTGCTTCAACATTTGAACGAGGCGAAGGGTGCGATCTTGGTAGTAACCCCCAGGTGGAAGATGACCTTTTAGAGAGGAGACCTGAAGAGCAGGGCAATATCAGCTCCCTTCCAGCTGCTGAACTTGGAGAACTCTCTAGTAGACATGGCAACCGGTCTCCCACCGCAGAATATCAAGGACCTTTGTTTGGAGGTCTGGAAAATACGGGGTGAAGTGACCTAATAGCAGGTTTGGATAGAGAGGATGTGAATTTATTATCTTCGGCATGGAAAACATATGGGTCGGCTTGGAAACAATGGTCTGAATGTTGAAAAAAGAACAAGGTGATGTCAAAAAAACTCATGCCTCAACAACTCACGTCCTATTTGAGTTTTTTATTTCACGTCAAAAAACAGGCTTTCAGAACCATCCTTACGAAGAAATCGGTAATTAGCTCTTTAGCGGATCCGGAAGTGGATGAAAAACTGAGCTCGCATCCCTTGGTGAAATCCTTGCTCAAGGCGATCAAAAATAATATGTTTCACGTTTTACTACACAATGTTGTACATTCAGGCCAAAAAGACGAATTGCTTACAAAACAGTTTAGTTTTCAACCCAAAAGTATGCATTTTCTAACAAAATAATTGATTTTTCGAATAAAAAAGATAAATTGTCAAGCAAAAATGGAATGCAGTAACATTTGCAGTTCTTCAATTTATTATTAACTTAATAAAAACGAATTCCCAATCGAACACTCAAAAAGCAAATGCAATTTTCTGTTTTGGTCCCTGTTTGAAACTTCTAAAATTAGTTTTGAAAAACGACACTTTTGTGAGTAACCACACAAACATCCTTTATATTCTGCTTTTTATGTGTTAAAATAGTATTTTCAATTAACTTTCATAAACAAATTGGTTAAGTACTAATAAAAAAATTCTGATGTTTGTTAATGATTTTCCAAATTAAGCTAGGAATGACACTATTCATACTGTTGGACTGGAAGTGCAAAATTATTCAAGTATAATTTTGAGGAATGCGATTGTTTGAGAAATAAAGCAAATTTATAATGTTAGTTGACAAGTTTCCAAATGTGGCTAAATGAAAAACATGTTATATTCCGGATTTTAGTTATCATGAGGTACAAAGGACTTCCGCTGACAAGGCTCGGCGGCATTAGTAGCCGGAGCGGAATTGACCATCGCCCAGAAATATTTTGTTACAGTTCGTTACATGGTGAGGGGCGGCCCCTTAATTTGCTCATGAACCTTTACTTGTTTTTGTATTATTTATTATTATTTCGTGATTCGCAAACTTAGTAATATTTTACATAAGATATAGTCTTTACTATCCCCTTCCCCATCCATGTAAGACAGCAAAGAAAAATCGTTTGAAATCGAGGAAATATTTCTGCCTAGATTCTTAGCTGTAAATGTTT
This sequence comes from Andricus quercusramuli, assembly GCA_932178445.1. Classification (NCBI taxonomy): domain Eukaryota; kingdom Metazoa; phylum Arthropoda; class Insecta; order Hymenoptera; family Cynipidae; genus Andricus; species Andricus quercusramuli. The sequence goes on along the minus strand of CAKNXH010063666.1, from coordinate 8,416 downwards.
TTTATTGTAAATATTTGTAGGTTAAACATTTTTCATGTGCAATAAAAAAATCGTGAAGGGAATGGAAAGAATGTTCATAATCAGTTATTAAATATGATCCTATTTAATAAATCTCCTCCAGAAAAAATCTCGAAACCTATCGAAATATCTCGAAATCTCTCGAATTATCTCGAAATCTATCGAAATATCTCGAAAACCTTTCATAATAATTCCTTTTAATGTTATTTGCACTCTACAAGGAAAATGTAAACGTTATCGAAATATCCGTACATTTTATCCTTAATATAAAATATCTAAACGATATTGTTGATTTCGATTGTGATGATTATATCACTTTCGCCTGCTACGCGCGAGGCATCAGTGTGTTAGAAAATGATGGAACGTGTCATGATTTTTCGTTCTTCAGTTGAAGTCATTGATCCCAACGAAGCTGCGTTGATCTGCGCTTGCTTGAAATATAGTGACGTTCATTGGCTACAGTTGGCATCTGCATTTGAATTTTAAATACGTACACGAACTAGAGCCAATGAGTGCCATTCAGTCGAAGCATGCGCATGTCTTTCGGGATCACTGTTGAAAATAGTAATTTAGTAATGTGATCCCCTATACAATATGGGGTCGTGCATAAATTATGTAACGCAATTTCCCGACAATCTTGACCCCCCCCCCCCCTTAGTAACGTTTTTTCCGACTTTTCCCTGTAGTTTTTCACCGTTATGTAACACTAAGCTAGACCCCCCCTCCCCCAGAAAGTGTTACGTAATTTATGCACGAGCCCTATGATGAATCATGAAAGAAATCAAGTTGGTCCGTAAGGAGAATAGTATAGGCTATAGCGTCATGGCGTGTTTCTGTTCCTGTGTTAAATGGAGACAGAGATAGCAAGAGATTGGATCAGTGTTGCCAACTCTTGCACTGTAAAGTCTGTCAAAGGCGAAATACGTGAAATGAACCATAACCTCAACTGTTATGGTAGTCTGTTTTTAAACTTTGTACGCAAAAACAAGAAATTGTCAAATTAATCATGTTTACGCTCGATAACAGTGATTTCTATTATAATTTAATTACAGTTATAATATTAAATATCATTTCTGAAACTCGTGTACGTTTCTGCTCTACTTTCAACTTTCTATAGGATTAGAATCTCCATTTCCTTATAGTGACATATTCGAATAATTATTTCTTTCGGTTTGAATAGAAGAATGTCAGAGATCTGTGTATGTCTTCAGATCGAATATTTTATAATTTAAAAAGATGTTAAAATTAAGCATTTTTACGCTCTTAAGAGACTATCCTATTAAAAAAAATCACCGATACTTAAAGGAATTGATTTTGATAATTTGAAAGGATTTCAAACAAGTTAAAAGAATATAGGCATTTTTTGTAATCCAGGGAATTTTAAAGAATTTTAAACAATTGCAAGAAATTTCAGCAGATTTCGAAGATTTGAAATATTTTGTGATATTATGAAAGATTTTACGGTGCTTTCAACGGATTTCTAAAGCTTTCAGATTGATATATGTTGTAGGAAAATATTTGAAAGAATTTCAGAAGATTTCAATGAATTTGTTATTTATTGTAATAATTTGAAAGAACTTTAGAAGACTGGGCATATTTTAGGGCATTTGAAAAGAATCCAAGGTATTTGAAATGCCAAAAGATTTTAAAGGGTTGGAAATATTTTAGGATATTTTAACAGATTTCAAGGAATTTACAACTGATTTCAGTAATTTTATTGATTCAAAAGGATTTGAAATATTTTAGAGTATATTAAAAGATTACAATGTATTTTCAGAAGCTTTAAAATATTTCGAGTAATTTCAAAATATTTAAACTAAATCTTTAGGAAATTTCAAAAGACTGCAAGGAATTTTCAAGTGTTCTAAAAAGTTTAAAGTAATTTAAAAGAACTTGAAATATCTTAGGGAATTTTGAAGGTATGTGTTTCAACAATTTCGAAGGATTTTAACGGATTAGGAGAGTTTTAGATAATTAAAAAATAAATAAAAGGCATTTACAAAAGATTTACATAATTTATAGAAGTTTAAAAAATTGTTATAGGATTTGAAAACTTTTAGAGAATTTCAAAATGTTCCAAGTAATTTTCAATTTATTTCAGCAATTTCATTGATTTCAGAAAATTTGATTCACATAATTTAAAGGAGTTTAAAAAATGTTTGGAGCATTTGAAAACTTGTAGAGTAATTCAAAATATTCCAAGGAATTTTCAATTTATTTCAGTAATCTAATTGATTTCAGGAAATTTGATATATTTTAGAGTATTAAAAATTGAATGATTGGAAATATTACAGGGTTTTTTGGAATAATCTAAGGCATTTCCAAGAGATTTAAATAACATCAATAGATTTCGAAAGATTTTGAAGGATTTGCAATGTTTTAGGGTATTTCTACAGATTCTAAGGAATTTTCAATTGATTTCAGTAATTTAATTGGATTTCGTAGGATTTAAAGAATATCAAGTAATTTTTAAAGTTTTCAACTGATTATATATTTCAGGAAAAGATTTAAGAGAATTTCAAAAGATTCCGAAGAATTTGTTGTTATTAAAATAATTTGAAGAAATTTTAAGGGACTGGGCATATTGCAGTGTATTTAAAAAAATACAAGGCATTTTGAAGAGATGTCAATAATTTCAAGGAATTTAAACAGATTTGAAAGGGCTTAAAATATTTGAGGGAATTTTAGAGGATTTCAAGGAATGTTGTATTTATTTCAGTAATTTGAAGGAATTTTTAAAGATTAGAAATATTTTAGGGCATTTTAAAAGAATTCAATGTATTTTCAAGAGATTTCAACAATTCGAACGAATTTCTACAAAATTAATGGATTTGAAAACTCTTAGAGTTTTCTTTAAGATTCCAAGGATTTTTCATTTGATTTCAATAATTTAATTGATTTCAGAGGATTTGGAATATTCTAGAGTAATTTAAAAGATTCTAAGGCATTTTCGAAAGCTTTGAAATGTCTTTAGTGATTTTGAAAGTTTTAAAGGCCTTGAAATATTTTGGGGAATTTCTAATGACTCCAATGATTTTTTTTTTATTTGAATAATTTGAACTAATTTGAAAGTATTTGAAATATTTTAGGCTGTTTTTAGAAATTTTTATTTGATTTTAAAGAGATGAACAAAGTTTCAAGAATCCAAGGACTTTTCAATTGATTGCAGTAATTGATTTCAGAGGATTTTAAATATTTAGAGTATTTTCAAAAATTTCAAGGCATTCAAAAAAAATGTCAAGTTTCAAGGAATTTGAAAAAAGTTTCAAGGAATTAAAAATCATTAGACTATTCTAAAAGATTTCAAGGAGTTATCAATCAGCTTTAAGAATTCAATTCATTTCCGAGGATTGGAAATATTTTTGTGAATTCTAGAAGACTTCAATTTTAAAGGATTTGAGAACTTCTAGAGTATTTTAAATGATGCCAAGACATTCCCGAAAGCTTAAAAGAGTTGCAAGTGATTTTTCAAGAATCGTAGGATTTTTTTTTATTTAAATAATTTGAAAGAATTTCAAAAGAAAGGAAATATTTTAGGGTGTTTTTAAAAATTGCTAGGGATTATGAAGAGCTTTAAGAAAATTCAAGGAATTCCAAAATATTTTCAAAGGATTTCAAATATCTTAGGGTATTTTGCATGATCTTGAGAATTTTTAAATTGGTTTCAGTAACTTAATGTTACTCATAGGATTTGAATTATTTTATGTTATGTAAAAAAATTCTAAGACATTTTCAAGAGCTTTAAAATGTTTCAATTGATTTCAATAGATTTAAAAGTATTTGAAATCTTTAAGAATATTTCACAAAATTATTTTGAATATTTAATTGATTTTAGAGGATTTGAAATATTTTAAAGTGTTTAAAAAGATTCTAAAGCATTTTTAAGAGATTAGACAAAATTTACATGGGGTATTTTATCAAAGAGTTTCTTAAAATTCAAAATACAATACCTTCGAATACTTGACAATCTGACGGGTTTTGTACGGCACTTTTTTTGCTTTTTTTGGTTTAAAATTGCAAATTCAGGTCTCGGGCCCAAGACACTATTGACACTTTTTTTTAAGCGATGACGCTGTTCTGATACTATTTCGAAGAAAATACACTAAAGACACTATTTTCAAATCAAAAACACGAATTTATCAACCAAGAAAGATTTTTCAAACAATAAAAAAAGCTTTCACGAAAACTATTAAATGTTTAACTAAATATTTAAATTTTCAATCAAAAAGAATAATTTTTAAACAAGAAGATTAATTTTCTATCATCTTGAATGAAATATGTACATAAATTTTCAAAACAAAATATTTGAATTTTCAACTAAAAGATTAATTTTTTACCAAGGAAGACGAATTTTTAACAAATGACATAAATTTCCACCGAAGTACTATGATCAATGGATGTGATGTTAGTTCAGTTTTGGTTTGATTTATTTTCAGTTTACATTCTTTCGCTTCGAATTTTTTGACATACGAGTAAATGGTTGAATTTAAAACCAAAATGATGAATTTTTAACCACAAATAGAGCAGATAAAATTTAAACATTAACATTTTTACATTAGTAAAACTGTTAAAGTTTAAAATTAGGAAGATATTATCTACATTTTGAATCATTACTTATATAACATATATGGATTTTAAAGAATAAAATTTGTAAGCTGGGCCATTACACAACAGAAATATCAGGATCTGCAAGTGGTTGTTAGATTTTAATGAAGCTTTGTAAAACTCGAATGCTGCACTTAATACTTTCAATCATTTTATGAAAAATATTGTACATATAATTTTTGTCTATAGAAAGAATCCATGTAAAATTAGATATGTTCTACAAGTACAGTCGCAGAATGTATCAGGTAGAAAATATTTTTGTGGTTTAAATTGTGCGATACGTGAAAATAAATTATTAGAAAAAAAGTAAAAAATAGATTTCCGCAGAAGAAAAAAAATTATATTTTTTTGTAATTTCTTTGTTTAATTTGGCGTTTAATGAGAAAGAGATTATAACGTTCATAAAGGCCTGGGAAGTTCTATGGACACGATAATTTTCTTCTTATAATACAAGGATTTACTTATTTTCACGTAAAAAACAACAGATTCGATAAAAATGTTCATGTGTAAAAAAGTTATATACTAATAATAAACAAATTAAGAGCTCGGTCATTTGTCAACGAATAGGATCAATTAGTTTAGGGAATCAAGAAAGAATGTATTTCCAATCAATCTTTTCTACGATACTTTGCAAATATACAATAATTATTAATTATTTAAACAATATTCATAAATAAATTCAGAGTTTAGCTATTTGTCAACGAATAGGCTACATTTTTTACAGAATTAACTAAGAATATCTTTCCGATGACTTTTTCCTGTGATACTTTGTCAATTCTCAAGTATCATTAATTATTCAAACTATTTTTATAAACAAATTGAGAGTTTAGCTGTTTTGGAACTAACAGGCTCAATTTGGTAACGGAAACAAGAAAGTACGTATTTCTAATAAGACTTTCCTACATTACTTCACACATTTGCAATCATTATTCATTATTTTAACAATTTTCATAAACATATTCAGAGTTTGCTTGTTTTTCAACGAATGGGCTCAGTTTGTTTATGAATGCAACGAAGAATATCTTTCCGATGATTGTTATCTGGTATGTTACTTTTTAAATTTACAAGAATTTTCAATTACTTTTTTCTGTGATACTTTGTAAATTGCCAAGTCCCTACGATACTTCGCAAATTTATAATAATTATTAATCATTTAAACAAATTTCCTAACCGTATTCAGAGTTTGTCTACTCTCTCTAAATCTCTATCAGTGAAAAGTCACTGATTGTCAGTAAAACCTCACTGATTCAAATAGCACTGCACCACGTCAATTTAGCGGTCATAATAAAATAAGATTTTAGTAGATTCAATATTTTTCATAAACATATTCAGAGTTTGGGTCTTTTTCAAAGAATAGACACAATCTGTCTACGGAGTCAACTAAGATTGTCTTTCCGATGATCTTTTCTATGTTGTTTTGTAAATTTACAAGAATTCCTGATTATTAAAAATATTTTCATTAGCAAATTAGGAGTTTGGCAATTTGTCGAATAAACCCTCTCGTCAAACCTCCTGCTCGACATTAATTAAAACCGAGGTTAAAACGTAGCGAATACACAACCTTGTCGTATACGTCGCAGATGGGCATCCATTCGAGTGCTATGCGAGCTCGAAATGGCTTGACATCTAGACTCTTATCGAGTCGAAATAATTTACTGTGTATTTCTATGAAGATTTGTACGCGCCGACATTTTATAGATTTTTTTCCAAAGTTGCATGAAAATGTTTTGAGTTGCACAATTATTTATTCTGCATCATCCATGCGAAGCCGTGTACAAATCAAAACTATTGAAGTACAAATTAATTTTATGGTACTTTATCAACTTCATTTCCAAATAAAATAAGTACATGTAAATAAATTAGTCGCGCGCGGAGCGCGCGTATGAGGCTCTAGTTTATTTTTAAAAAAGTGACCAACAGTGGAGAAAGTGACTGTCAGGCTGGCATCTGCTCTAATTTAAAATTATACAATACTGAAGTATAAAAAATGTTGAGTTTTAATGTTTTAATTTATTTTTTTCCATTCAAAGCACAGAAAAATTTGATGGAGAATTTTGTCATCGTTTCAAGTAGAAAAGATCCGTTGACCTAGTAAGCATCCGGCGTTTTGACGAGAGTAGATAATAAAATTCAAGTTTACCGGCAAATATAAGAAACCAGGGTTATAGCAACATGCGAAGAATGTTGAAATGTCATGTTAGATCGAGAATTTAGACGTGGTTCTAGATACACTGAATTTCTTCATGTTTATTGTAAAATTAAGTAAACATTTTTCCTGCGTGTATTGAAATTTATTAACCAATGTGTTCTTTCGCAAGTCGGCTATCGTGAAAAATGAAATCTTGAGAAAGTCAGGATCCAAAGGTCTAGTTGAAAATTCAACTATTGTGGTGAAAAATTAACTTTTTCTTGAAAATTCATATTTTGGTATTGAAAAGTCATCTTTTTGGCTTTAAAATGCATCTGTGGCAGTAGAAATTTAATCTTTTTTGAATAAAAATGAGACTGGTTAAAAATTAATCTTCTTCAGTTGAGGATTTAACTATTTTGTTGAAAATTCTTTTTTTACGTTTGAATCGAAATATTTATTATTTAAAAGAAAAATCTTTTTTGCTTGAAATACTTAGTATTACATTATTCGTTTAAAATTAATCTTTTTTGGTAGAACACTAAACTACTTGGTCAAAGGTCAAGGCAATCTGTTAAAAAATGTTTTTCTGTTGTTGAAGATCAATAATTTCAGTTGAAAATGTAACTATTTTGTTGAAAATTGATCTTCTTTGACTGAGTCTTCTTGGTTCGAAATTTCCTCTTTTTCATTAATAATTCCATTCTTTGCTTGAAGAGTTGAAAATTAATCTTTTTGGTTGAAAATTACAATATTAAAAAAATTTTTTGTTTGAAAATTAACTTTCTTCCTGAAAATGTAACTTTTTCATTTTTGGTTAAAAAGTCAGCTTTCTTTTTAGATTTAAATATTTTGTAGAAAAACGAGGTATTTTGTTAAAGGCTACTTTATTTTCTCAAAAATATAACTGTTTAGTGGAAGATTCGTCTTTTGGGCAGAACATTCGAATTTTGGTTTGAAAGTTCAACAATTTGGATGAACTTTTTTTTCACTGAAAACTGAACTATTTATGAAATTTATGGAAATTTTTAAAAACTAAGTTTGGGCAAGTGACCATATTTACCTGGAAAATTACCATAAATTACCCAAATTTTTCATAAATTTCCGGAAGTTCATGGACATTTTTCGTAAATTTCCGGAAAGGACCCCGCACCAAATTTACAGAAAAAAGCCTCATGATAAAAAATTCAAAAAAAAAAATGTTTTTCTTGTATTTTCGAACCTAAACATCCAAGTAACATATATGTAAATCAACATTTCTTAGTAACTAAAATCAATAGAGATTTTTATTCAACTGCTACGGTATGAAACGACTTTCCAATAAGTGGAGTAAGCGTACATGACAAGAATATGTTTTGATCTAATTTTAGGGGATGTTTTACCATCCCTTAAACAATGAGTCCGAAGTTTCTAGCGCATTAATCAATACCGAAAAAAAAATTTATTTTTAAATGCTTGAAAGCTGCTATTTTATGACAGAAAATAGTCGCGTACAACTCGTTGACAGTTACTTCAAAAATGACCTTGACCTCCCTGAAACATATCTTACCTGAGGAAATATTCAGCCGTCTTGGGACTTTTGTGACACCCGGTGTGTTGAAAGTGTTCATGTAAAAAATTAATTTTTCATTATTTATTTAATAATTCTAATTAATCTAATTTAAA
>CAKNXH010063665.1:41111-70589 GCA_932178445.1 Andricus quercusramuli | reverse complement strand
TTTTTTTGCAACAAAAATTTCTAAATAAATTTTCAATACACCATTTGCTTCGAATTGCCCTGGCGGACCGGCCGAACGCATAACGGTAAAGTAATGGTAAAGTAATATGGCATTATAATTGATAAAAGAAACAAAATTAATATGTAAACTGTTGCAATTATAATAAAGCGTTAAAATTTACGTTAAATGGTCATGCCGTCATTGCAATAACTTGCTTTCTCATCGTTAAAAAATAAAAAAACAAAGTGGCTGTCATTCAAGTCAAGCCCCTGCAGACTGACAACCCACTTGAAGCCCCGTTAACGGGTTGCCAATATGCAGGGGCCCGACTGCAATGACAGTCACTATGTTTTTTTATTTTTTAACGCTGCAAAAGCAAATTGTTGCAATTACGGCATGGCTATTCAACGTAAATTTCAACGTTTTATTATAATTGCAACAGTTTACATAATAATTTTGTTTCTTTTATCAATTATAATGCCATATTACTCTACCATTACTTTACCATTACTTTACCGTTACGCTGTAGCGTAATGTTTGCGTTCGGCCGGTCCGCCAGGGTGAACAAACTAATAATGACGGTTCGAAGGCCCCCAAGTGAGTTTTCAATTTTCACTCCATTTACATGCAAAAATGCACCGTGGTGTGTACCCGGGTACACGCAACTGTGCACCCACACCGAAAAAACGATATTCTAATTTTAATAATTTCCCACTAAGTTTAAGAATATTTGCAACCTAAATAGGCGCCAAGAATATATTCTTAATGTACGATGGAGGCCCTCTTACCTTAAGAATATATATGCTTGTCTAATTGTAAGAATTCCCCACTAAGTTTAAGAATAGTTGCATCCGAAATCTGTCGCAGTAATTGTATAATAAGTGACGAGCTCGCAGAAATGCAACCAATTCTGAGGATAAATCGCATGTGCACATCTCTAACTCTATCTCTTTCCCTTCGCAGAGAACGTTAAAGTGAGAAAAGTTTGATGTCACGCGCCAACGAATAAATAACCCTGGCGGACCGAACGAACGGAGCGGATACGCTACAGCGTATCCTTATAGTATCCACATCCTATCCTCTCCGTATCATGCAAGAAAAACTCATTAAAAAAGAAAGATTAACATTTCACTTGCAGAAATTCGGATTCTACGTGCAATTTTGAGTTAAAAGGTCACAGAGTAATCGCAATAGATTTTCTTGCAACATTAAAAACTTTTAATAAATATAATACTTATCGATGACGTGCGCTGAAGGCGACTTCAAACGCATCGTCATTCAGTAGCAGTTCATAGGCTTTATCCGTCGACGATGCGTTTGAAGTCGCCGTCAGCCCACGTTATCAATAAGTATTTTTTTTTAAGTTTTTAATGTTGCAAGAAAAACTAGGGCGATTACTTCGTGACCTTTTAACGCAAAATTTCACGTAGAATCCGAATTTTAACAAGTGAAATGTTCATCTTCCTTTTTTAATGAGTTTTTCTTGCATGATACGGAGAGGATACTATGTGGATACTATAAAGATACGCTGTAGCGTATCCGCTCCGTTCGTTCGGTCCGCCAGGGAATGTAGAGAGGTTATGTCTCGGTGTGGTACAACGGCTCAGCGTCACATCAGACCTTTCTCACTCTAACTTTTTCTGTAAATAGAAGCAGATGGATGTGCACACGCGATTTATCATTAGAATTGGTTGCATTTCTTCGAGCTTGTCACTTATTACGAATTCAAAAAACTGATCGAAAATCACGTCTCACAAAACATTACAAGAGAATTTCGCTTACTTCATTAAGAATATTACTAAGAATATGCGTGTAAGAATATGACACTCTTAATATTAGAATATCGTTTTTTCGGTGCAAGAGTTCAAGTACTATATTTCATTTCACAACTATTGGCTCCTAAAACGACTCGGGTTTTCACAAGATCCATAATACGTCTACAAGAATGCATATGGGTAATATTCACGAAACTGTACACCTTCCCTCGTGAAAAGAAAGACCAACTTTAGATCACATTTAGACCAGTTTCAAACCACGTTTGGTCGTTTTCTGGTCTTTTACCTTTCAGCCTATACCTGCATCAATTTTAGGGCATTGAAATAGACACCACTTTCTCTGTTAAATAAGGATAGCTGTCTATATCAACAGACTAGCTATACCTAAACGTCCCAAAGAATCTGAGATGATTTATTATTATTTACGAGATCTAGAAGGCTTCAACCAGTTGCCGTTGTATTTATGGAACTCTGTCCCTCCTTCCATCTCGTCATCTCTTTCTGTTGAAGCTTACAAGAAAGAGCGCCTCCTTTACAATCTATGACTCGTGATGAACCTAATAATGAGCGGATATTGGGGGTTCAAACTGCCGGGACAAGAATATACCTGCCTATACTGTGATCTAAAGTTGGTCTTTCTTTTCACGAGGGTTATTTGCGGCTTCGGCACACATAGAAAAAAGTCAAACCAGGTCTTAGACTTATAATATTTTATCGTACAATAAGTTCATCCAATTTCTTACCACGAAATAAGTGCACCTTTTAATAAATATTTACACTATATTGCGTAAAAAATATCCAAAATGTCAGCTCCGTAATTGTCCAAAATTAAAATATTTTGCGCGAATCCATAAAATTTATTTCACTAAGTTAATTTTACCTTCCAGTATCTATATTATTTAAATAATCCAAGTATACAGTTGATTTTTAAGTGCGCTACAATGTTACCGAAATGACTGTTGAAGTTTCTAAATAAAGCGATGCACTTTGTCACATCATATTTCAAATAATTCTGTTTATCATACTTTCTCACGATTTTTAAATCTCGCGGTTCATTTAAACGCCATATACTGACATTATTTCGAAGACTGACTCTCAAACTATCTAACCGACGCTCGATGGAATTTTTCTTATTCGAAATCATTCGACAACTGTAATGGTTTGTTTAGAAAACAGTCCGTACAAAAAAGCCGGTCAGCTCCGAAATGCAATAAATCGCTTGAAGTAAATTAATTCTGTTAGTGATTTTGAGTTTATTTACATTTACAGTCTAGACACAAACTGCCGGTTTGCGGAAAAAAGTAAAAGTTAAAAAATTCAAGAGAAAAATGTAAGTTTAGTTGTAAATGTCAGCTCCATAATGGAAATATTACGGTTTCTAATAAAATTTATTAGGGTGGCCTCCCTGGCAGCGTCAAACTTGCTGGCGCAAGACGCAAATCACCAGACATTGCAGCCAATGACTGTGTTTCTGTGGATTACTAGGAGAATATCATTGGCTAAATTATCTAGTGATTTGACGTTTTGCGTTTTGCGCCAAGATTGACGCTGCCATGGGACGTCACCCTGGCTGGAAAAGTTAGCAAACATTTTTCAAAAGGACAATTAAGCTACACTATATCCAAAAATATATGCGTGAAATCAAGAAAAAGTAAAGCAGATGATAAAAATTATCAACCCGCAAATTATGGAAAAAGTGTACAATCCAAGAGTCTCAAATCTAAAAAAGGACCAAAAAAATCTGCAAATATTGATGCATCAGCAGTTCGATTTAACTAATGAACTTATCATTTTGCAAGTTAAATAAAGGCCTTTAAATAAATCACCATATTGCTCATTAACTCTAATTAAAAGTATTATAATCTTTAGAAAAATGTTGTTTTTTGTGTTTGAGCGGCCAAATAAGTTACTAGAGTTATCATTAAATATAGTTTATTTTGAATACATTATATTTATGTATTTATTAGACTGAAAATTTCTTTAACTGTAACTTCTACAGACCTATAACTTTTGTATTTAATTATGAAGCAGCGAATATTGGAGAAATAAGGTTTACTAATCCACATTTTATGTAAAAAAATGTACTTGAAGTTGTAATTATTCATCAACCTGATAATTTGATTTTCATGCTCAGGATTTATAATATATTATATACTTTACTTTTCATGTTCATAATTTTTTGTTTTGCACTTTATATTATTAAAAAATACTGGAGAAATGTAAAGTATATGAAGAGAAAATAGAATCAAAAGTATTGTTTAAATCTACAAGTCTATTTATCATGAAAACACACTCATTCATACAAATGGTCAGCTCCATAATACAGTGGTCAGCTCCGCCCTAATAGCACGGAACGTTCCGGGAACGTTCCGCGGGCACCTTCGGAACGTTCCCGCAACGTGTAAAATTTCCGCCCTTGGGAACGTTTCAGTGGAACGTTCTTGGAACGTTCCACTGGGACCTGAGGGCAACCTTCCATTATTGTTGTTTTTAACAACAATTATCTCGTAAACCGTAAGAGATAGGTAAGAATGGATGTCATTTTTGAATTTTGAGTACCGCATATACTACACTATAATATGATAACCGTATCATAAATTGACATCGATTTTGACCTATCACTTACGTTTTACGAGTTTTTTTATTGATAATAATAACAATAACGTTCATTTATGTTTGGAACGTTCCAGTGGAACGTTCCTGGAACGTTCCCGAGCGGCGGACATTTTACACCTCCCTGGAACGTTCCTGGAACGTTCCGCGAGAACGTTCCGAAAGTTCCCATGGAACGTTCCGTGCTATTAGGGCGTAATGTCAAGTTTTTGAAAAAGTGTCTATAATAAACTTTTTCATAAGGTTGTACTGAAAATAATGCCTCATTTTCGTAAATAATGTACTCTCAAAGTAAAAAAAATATTTACCGCGCAAAAAAAATGCAATTAAAAATTTTATGATTTTAGTTGCAAAAGTATACAGTTTCGTGAATATTACCCATATGATTTAATGTAATATTCCAACCACATAATTTAAAGGTGATTATACCGGCCGGAACATGGAGATTTCTTCGAAAAATCTTCTTGTTTTTTTTTTGTAATTTAAAAATGTGTTCTTTGCGCCTCATGGAAAATGCAACCAGCTAGCTATTGTGTATGCCGGGCTGCAGTCACCCGGTCTAGTTTCAAGTCGCATAAAATCTGCAATTGGAGTGTCTTCGTCACTTAGAGTAATATATAATATATTAATATAATATAATACTGTAATGAAGAGTAAATAATATATAATGATAATTTTTCGGAATTAATTCATTAAAATACCCTACTTTGGTCCAGTCATAATAAGTAATAATAAATTGAAAAAGTAGCCCTGGCGGACCGAACGAACGGAGCGGATACGCTACAGCGTATCCTTATAGTATCCACATCGTATCCTCTCCGTATCATGCAAGAAAAACTCATTAAAAAAGGAAGATGAACATTTCACTTGTTGAAATTCGGATTCTACGTGAAATTTTGCATTAAAAGGGTACGGAGTAATCGCAATAGTTTTTCCTGCAACATTAAAAACTTTAAAAAAATATAATACTTATCGATAACGTGGGCTGAAGGCGACTTGAAACGCATCGTCGACGGATAACGCCTATGAAGTACTACTGAATGACGATGCGTTTGAAGTCGCCTTCAGCGCACGTCATCGATAAGTATTATATTTATTAAAAGTTTTTAATGTTGCAAGAAAAACTATTGCGATTACTCTGTGACCTTTTAACTCAAAATTTCACGTAGAATCCGAATTTCAACAAGTGAAATGTTAATCTTTCTTTTTTAATGAGTTTTTCTTGCATGATACGGAGAGGATACGATGTGGATACTATAAGGATACGCTGTAGCGTATCCGCTCCGTTCGTTCGGTCCGCCAGGGAGATATTTAAATAATATTTGGAAGATGTTGTAACAATTTATAGATGTTAATGTCTGAGTTTTTAAATGTTTAAGTAATATATATTTCGATGTTAAAACGATTACTTCGGAAAAATCAATTTCGAAGAACAAGAAAAAATCTGCCTCAGCCCGGATTTGAACCAGGAACGCCAATATCCATGAGTAGAGCGTTAACCAATTACGCCACTGAGACATCGGCAGATATGTTCCTCGTTTTCCTTAGCTCCCTTTTTACAGGGAAGTAAGTACTATACGTATTTCTCCACTGCTGCAAATGTACCATTCTTGATCAACGTAGGTTTAATCTAATTAATATTTGGAAGATGTTGTTAACATTCATAGATAATGCACTAAATTTTGATGGTAAGTTACGAAAGAGATAACTTCCTTATCAGCACAAAGGAGGATATTATATATTTTCGAAAAATCTGCATTATATGTTATTATTGTGTTGGCCCACCTTCCATCCACAGCTACTCATGACTTGTTACATCGCTACTGAACACGGTCGCGAAACGCGGCAAGTGGATCAGTAGATTTGTTGGTGTCAGTCGTTGTTTCGGAACTCTATATTCTGGTTACGCATTCGTCATAACTCACGAGTATACACCCTAGAGAGCCCGTCTATAGAGATGCAACATTTATACAGAAGAGCCCGTTTATAGGGATCCATACTTTCATCCTGGACCCATAATGATCCAATATTCATACTGGAACTATGATCATTTTTGTCTCAGGCTTAAGATAGTTACAGTCCAATATCTCAAAGGCATTTTTTGTTAGATTTGGATTATTGAATAGTCTGCACGGGGCTGTCCCGGTATTCATCATCTGTCACGGACGCATTTTTGTAATGCAATCAAGTGGTTTGACAAGAGAAGTGTGCCTAATTTGACATATTGGACAAAACCTGGACCTACAACTTGAGGTGGGATCCGAACCACCAGAACCTCGGTAAAGGTACATAGAATAAATTATTGTGTCAGGCTTCAGATGCCTACTATTATTTTTTTTCAGACTTGTTCTCGGTTAAATCCGGTTTTTCATCATAGCCACGGACGACATTATCGATGATGTTGCAGGTAAAAAATTAGGTCTAGGAAGTTTCTCACAATGCGGCAGGTGCACCGAGAGAACATACTTCTCTCGTCTGATCTCGTCTCACGCTACGTTAGTATGGTTTATTTTAAACTATGATAGCACACATTCATACTGAATTAGTAAGAATGTGTACTAATTCAGTGTTGAGGTACGCTATACGAAATACGTATAATATCATGCATTTGAAATCTAAGCTGTATACTCTGAGAGTATATCAACGACACGCGTTTAATGTATAAACGCGCTGATGCCTTGAACGCATGGGGAGCATACTACTTCAGTAAGAATTACAAACGCTCGGAGTAAGATTGTGCTTACCCTTATTCACTCGCTTGGCCACCTTACTATACTAGTATGGAGTTCTAGAGTTTCGAGTATGAGACCTGCCATGTGTTTTCAGTACGAACTTTAGGCTATTAATGCTCGAAATTCATACCGTCTTAGCATGAATAGGTCAAGCATCAAATGCATGGATTTATCATACATAAAACGTAAGTATGTTCTCTCGGTGTGCTTATTAAAACCGCCTTCTGAACTGCTGCCAGTATCCTAATGGCTCCTGAATGTTCAAGATGTTCAGTGCATCTTGCGTGCATATTGCCTGTAGCCGAAATCACAATAGGATGGATAGATGCATGTTTCACATTCCTCCATATTGTCTTTACTTCATGCCTTAGCTTGCCATACTTATGGATCTTGGTTGTATATGTTGCCTGCAAATTTCGATTAAATGGACAAGCAATGTCGATGATGTAGACTCTTCCACCTTTTTTTTACGCATCACGATGTCGGGTCGATTGGGTCGGATGTAATGATCAGTCTGGATTGTAACATCCCAATATAAGATATCATCTTCGTTTTCTAAAACGGGCATTGGAATGTATCTATAGAAAGGCATCCATTCTGATGAGAGTTCTAGGTTTAGGGCAACTTGTTAATGTATAATGCCAGGCATATCATTTTGTATGTTCGTATATTCTCTTTGATCCATCACGCGACAACCATCAATAATATGCATGTTGATCTAACGTTTTGGGGCCCCCGCCGTGGATTCATTGCATTTCTAATTCCACAATGGTTTCTGCCCTGATATTCAAGGCCTCCTCTAAGAACAAATTCAAGGGCGTATAGTTAAGAACCGCTTTACAAATGGTGTTGCAAAGCGTAACATCTCGCTTGCTGCTAAAATAGTCTCGTAACTGTGTAACTTGTGACTCACACAGTTTTCTGACATCTACAATGCCTCTGCCCCCTTTATGTCGTGGTAGAACTACCCTTTCACTCGCCGAATTACGGTGGTGCATTCGGTGTTTCGTCATTTCTACGCGGATGATTCTGTTTAATCGTTCGAGGTCAGTGTTCGACCATTTGATGAGCCCAAAGGAGTACGTGAGAACAGGGATGGCGTAGGTGTAGATTGCCCTGATCTTGTTTGCCGATTTAAGAGAACTCTTCAGAATCAATCTGAGTCTTGTAGTGAAGGCAGTCGTTAGGTTTTTCTTAACTATCGTAAGCTGCATACCCTTAGATTCAAGAATACCCAGGTATTTATATGACTCGCGCTCAGCCATTGCCTCGATGTCATTCCCGAAATCGTTCTCTATCTGTGCGGTCCCTAATTCTCCTCTGGTTAAATGCACTGTTCGGCATTTATCCATGTTGATATCATTGGAAAACTGCTTTGTAACATCAATCACTTGCTGCAGTTTCTCGTCTGAACTAGCGTATAGCTTCAGGTCATCCATGTATAGAAGATGGGTCACTTGATGACCATCCTCATTATCATTTACTCGGAACCCATGAGACATGCTATTTAAAGCTTTGCTCAGTGGGTTCAACGCTAAACAGAACCATAATGCACTGAAGGAGTCTCCTTGGAATATACCCGTCTTAATGCGTATTGATCTAGTTATCCTCGGTTGTCCATGATCAAAATACTTGATTCTTGTACCCCAAAGCATCATCGCACGACTTAGGAAGTCAATGATGCGTGGACAAATTTTGTATACTTTCAAGACTTCAAGCAAATAGTCATGTGGTACGGAAGGAAACGCTTGCTTGTAGTCAATGTATGCCATGTGCAAGTTCCTTTGGCGTTTACGAGCTTGCGTCATGGCAACAGCGTCTATGGTGACTAGATCTTTACTGCCTCGGAAGTTTTTACAGCATCCTTTTTGTTCTTCTGTAAGGATGTCATTCTCATCGCAGTGAGAATATACCTTATCTGCTATGATATCTTTAAGACATTTATATATTGTTGGAAGACAGGCTATCGTTCGAAATACAGATGGATTTTGAGCGTCTGGTTTTTTAGGCAACATATGCGTAGTACCTTGGAGCATGAAGCCTGGCATCAGATCTGAGTGTTCAATGATCTTAAAACACCTTGCCAACGCAGAATGCACGCTAGTCAGGTACATGTACAAAAAGTTGTGCATAATGCCTGAACCTGGATCTTTCCAGTTACTTATGTGATGTTAGTCAGCTCCATTTCAGGGTTGTTGCTTGATCTTGCTTTCTCTAGTTGGAACCACGCAGTGTCTAAGTTGCTTCTGTTAAATTTTTCTCAAACATCTAAACAGTAGGGGAGAGTGCCCTTGGTTGGGACGGTCCTTGGTTGGGACAGCGGGGATAAATGTTATAGATTAAGCATTAAAAATCTGAAAAAATTATTTCAGTTTTCATTTATTATAAGGCATGAATGCCCTGGCGGACCGGCCTAACGCAAACATTACGCTACAGCGTAACGGTAAAGTAATGCTAAAGTAATGGTAAAGTAATATGGCATTATAATTAATAAAGGAAACAAAATTAATATGTAAACTGTTGCAATTATAATAAAACGTTGAAATTTACGTTCAACGGTCATGCCGCAATTGCAACAAGTTGCTTTTGCAGCATTAAAAAATAAAAAAACATAGTGACCGTCATTGCAGTCGGGCCCCTGCATACTAGCAACCCGCTAACGTGGCTTTAAGTGGGTTGCCGGTCTGCAGGGACCCGACTTGAATGACAGCCACTTTGTTTTTTTATTTTTTAACGCTGAGAAAGCAACTTGTTGCAATTACGGCATGACCATTTAATGTAAATTTTAACGTTTTATTATAATTGCAACAATTTACATATTAATTTTGTTTCCTTTATTAATTATAATGCCATATTACTTCAGCATTACTTTACCATTACTTTACCGTTACGCTGTAGCGTAATGTTTGCGTTCGGCCGGTCCGCCAGGGTGGCTAAAGTGAAAATTATTTTTGTTTAGCTTACCCCTAGATATGAACGAAAATCACTCACAGCTATCAAAAGTAAAATGTTAGGATATTTTTCCAGTGAATTTTTATCATCTTATCGAAATATTTTTGAAAAATAAAAAATATCTGCTTGTAGGGAATTTAATTAGTTTTATATAACCATTCATTTTTTTCAAAAATACTAACACTAACTATGTGTAAAAAATCATTTTCTATGCGCACGGAATATTCCTTGGTTGGGACACCTGCATTTTCCTTGGTTGGGACACTTCGCGCATGCGCATTACATTTGATTTTTTTTCGCTTTCGATAACAGTAGAAGAAAGATGCTGGTAAATAGCGTCGATGTTGTAAATAGCGATTGTTTATTGAGAACAACATTGAGGCAAGTTGTTCAACTTTATAAAATAATGATTACAAAAATTTCACATAAGAATATTAAGTTAACTTGGCAGAAGTCGTTTTTCTTTTAATTTATAACCTATAAAACATGCTATTACGAATGCTATATCTTTAAATAAGTGAATCGAATAATAATTGTTCATGGAATCATGTGATTTCCACTTAAAAATAATTGTTTTGATTATCCGACATTTTGAAGATTTGTTAACATTGTTCAAATTTTTGTGAAATTAATAAGTATATATTTATATATATTACTTCTAGTTAATATCATTCTTTATATTTCAGAGTGAATAATGTCAGTTATATCAAGAACTGTTTTATTTGTTCAATATAAACTTTATAAAACTGACCAATTTTACACAGCTGTAATATATTCCTGCATTTACTGAAAAAATGTTCACATGACATATCTTGTTTCCCTTATACATTTCCTATATTTATTACTTCTTTCTAAATATTATATCACTTTAGTTTAATCACTCATTCATAAATACACATTTTTTTCAAGTGTCCCATCCAAGGACCGACGTGCCCCAACCAAAGACCGAGTGCCCTTGGTTGGGACGTTTTCATCGATTTAAACAAATCATTCTCAAATCAACAATTTGTTTTCATATTTCATGTTATCTGTTTCAAAGTTATAGTTAAGCATCACTCTTATGTATAAGCATACAAAATTAATTATATTCATATATTTATTATTCTTATGAGCAAAAAACAAAAAACGTCCCAACCAAGGGCACTCTCCCCTAGTAAGTCATGCACTACTTGTCTTGTACCGACGCAGTCTAGCAGCAAGAACGTCAAGTCACTGCCGTCGGGAGTCTACAATCTCATTCAACCTGATCTTCCATTGTGGATCTTGCTCCCTTTCTGGGGCAAAGACTGCATTTGTAGGCCTAGTTCTACAGCTAAACGTTCTAACGCTTGTTACAGCTGCACAGTATACAAGATTTTGCATCTCTAACACAGTTTATGTTGCGTTCAAATGCATAGGTAAAACCTTGCTGTTCAGGTGTTCTATTAGTGCACGCACACCATTTGTGATGTGCATCTTGGGCAGAGAATGCCTTTGTGCGTGGTTCAACATGTCTGAAGTATAGTAAAGCATGACCGAAATTTCTTTCAAGGGGCTGAAGCTTTTCTGGGATTTCGCAGTTCAGATCATTCTTATTAATATCCGGATGTGGTTCTGGTGGATCCGGTACTTGATGTTCATTATCCCTAGCATCTATGCCTTCAGCTTCAACCTGGGCTTTGTTGTCCACATCTTCCAAGGGAAGGTCATCAATAGGAAGCTGCTGTTCCACATTCATTCCGATGGCAGCTTGAGTAATCCCGTTGCGTCCCCTTGTGATCCTAAGCGCGTCCCCAAAGCTCTCTCCATAGGGAGAGGACCACAGCCAGTTAGAAATGTCTAACACAGCGAGTGTTAGACATTTCTCCGCAATCGCATGGCAGTGACAAAGGATGTGAGTAGCTGTCTCATTATTCTTTCCGCACAGACGACAAAGGGGACTTTCCGCGAACCCTATCTTATGTCTGTGTTATCTGAGGTTCCCATGTCCTATGAAAATTTCTTTTATAACATTGATTTCGTTCCTCCCGAGCTTGAGTATTTCCCTTGCTTGGTTAGAGTTAAGCTTTGAGCCCAATAGTGTTTTCGCCTGTCTGCAACCAGAGACCAAATGCCACTCATTCTGATGTTCCTCAGTCTGCCAACTGTTAAATTCTTCAGTGACTGACCTTCTGGAAATACCTACAATTGCCTGAGGTCTAGCAAAATTTCTTCTTGCTGCTAGTTTGACTAACCTATCCAATATATCATTGCCCTTGATACCAGAATAACTCGGTTTTCTGTCGGTAACATATTTAGTGCCTCAAAGCATTCCCATACTAATAGCGACGTAGTCGTTGGTTCATTCAAGGCCAATATAGCAGCCCTGCTGTCTGAGCAGATACGTATTTTGTTGTTGTTGTCATACTATTTTGCCTTGTAGGCGCACTGGAGTATGGCCATAATCTTAGATTGTAGAACTGTGGCGTAAGACCCCATCTCCATTGTGATGCCCATTCCATTCCTTCTACGATATACACCGGCTCCTGCATTCTCCTCGTTCCTGGAGCCATCTGTAAACCAGTTGTTTTCATCACTGGGCAGGTGTGCGTCGCCCTTAACCCATTCCTCCTTCATGGATAGGCTAACTCGACACTTCTTGTCTGAGAGGTAGCGAGTGGCCATTTTGTCCCTTGACATGTTCAGGGTTGGCCTGCTCGTGATGTCAACTGGGATCTTCACTGCTTTCGAGATCCTTCTGTCATTTACCAAATTTAGTCTCCAGGCCGCCTTTCTAGCCACGGCCTTGATAGTGAGGTGGAGGGGCTCCAAACCGTTTAGTGCCTCCAGTGCCATCGTGGGTGTCGACTTCGAGGCACCAGTGACGCCTCTCAAAATCAGTGCCCTGATCCTTTCCAGTCGAGACTTCACAGTGGACAGCTCGACCCTGCACCAGCAGACCACCGCCGCATAGGTTAGCCTGGATCGCAAGATCGCTGTGTAGATCCACATAAGTGTCTCTGGTTTCAAGCCTGAGCGTTTCCCTATGGCTCTCCTACAGAGCCTTAGAGACGCTACTAGCTTCTTGCACTTGTTTTCCAGCTGCTCGTTCCATAACAGCTTCTTACCGAGAATGACTCCTAGATATTTAGCTCGTTCTTTAATTTCCAGTTGTTGTCCTTCGAGTTTTAGTGTGCTCGTGGTTCCCCACTTATACCTTCTAGTAGAAACAACCGCGTCTGTCTTAGTCAGATTAACCAATAGTCTAGTTTTCTTGCACCATGAATCCACTATCATCAGTGCTTGCTGCATTACTCCGAACAGCGCATCCAGATCCTGGTCGCGCACGATAACCAGTATATCGTCCACACAGCCTATGACGTAGTGGCCCTGACTCGAGAGTAGATGAAGTAGTTCATCCACTACTAAGCACCACAGCAAGGGCGATGAAACTCCTGTCTGCGGACATCCCGAGTCAACGGTTCCACATAAAGTGGTATCACCCTTAGTCGTAGTTATATTTCTGTTAGCCAACATGTGGCACGTCTATTCCACGACTGCAATAGGCACACCATGTGTGATCGTGGCCGCCCCGATCACCTCTCCAGAGGTGTTACTGGAGGCTTCTTCGATGTCCATAAAAGTTCCAATCGCAACGCCTTTCTGCTTCAGTTGCCCTTCAATTAGGTTTACTGATCCGCTTAGTCCGAAAACAGGTTGTCCAGTATAGCCGCCTCAGCTCCCTTCTCGATGTCTGTACAAAAGCAGGTCCAGTTCTCTTGCTTTGCCTTACGTATTGCACCCCTGTATTCATCCCTCATCGTTGTGAATAAGGTCCATAGTTCCTTCATTTTGCCAGTACTGGCACGTCTGAACATCTCTCTGGTTTCCCTGGGAAGCTATTCGGGTTTCCCATTTCACCAGTGTGTCTCGCCAGCTTTTCGGACTCTTGTAGGTTGACAATTACTTCCACAAGTAGCTTTGATGTCTTCCGTGAAAATTTTGACTGCCATCTCCAGGGTATCCACGTCTCGAATTGACCTGGGAACCTCTGAAAGTGCACATCTTAGTTCCGTAAAAAACTTATTTCAGTCCGTTCTTCTTGGATTTCTGACCTATTTAGGGCCAGCGGGTACAATGGATTCCTACGCAAACTCTATCCGTGAGTGATCTGAGAGTGTGGGTTTATCTGAAACTCTCCACTTCTTTACATTACGTCTAAAACTACTGGTACAGAGAGTCATGTCAATGACTTCCTCCCTGACCGAGTTACGGAACGTCGGGGTATTCAGAAAGACTCTCCATTAAAATGTATGTGTTTTGGTGTTCCTCTTATTGTTAGTCACTTTCCTCTTTGTTCTCTGCCTTTCTGGCATAGGAAACCCTGTCAGTAGCAATGATACAGCCGACGTAGCCACGGACGCATTATTATAGTGCAATCAAGTGATCTGATAACAGCGTGTGCCTTGAAATATTGGGCAAAGCCTGCTTTTTACCCCATTATTCACGAACTGGGTTGCAGTCAAGTGCATGATGGGGGGACCTACAACTTAAGGTGGAATCCGAACCACAAGAACCTCTGTAAAGGTACATAGACAAATTTCAAGAGGTACCGGCTCAGGGATCGAACCCCGGACTTCTAAGGTGAAGTCCGAACGTCTAACCAACTGAGCCACTGAGGCTCTTCACCGAAGATTATTATTATTGCTGGTATTGCTAGTATTGCTAGTATTCCTGGAGTGAAAAGAGGCAATTGCATTTAGAGGTTAGAGCTCCTGCCTAGCAGCCTTATGAAAGAACATTTTTTTTAAATAAACGTACCCAAATTCTTTAGAAAGGTTTTAGAAATATTTGATGAATATACACTTTTTCAATTTATTTTATTTATTTATTAATTTATCATTTTGAATAATGCACTAAATTTTCGATGGTAAGTTACGAAAAAGATAACTTCTTTACCAGGACAAAGGAGGGTATTATATATTTTCGACAAATTATCATTACATATTATTATTATTGTATTATATTAAATTATTATATTATTCATTACTCTAAAGGACGTAGACACACTACTTGCAGATTTTATACACTTGAAACTTCACTGGGTGACTGCAGGCCGGAATACACAATAGCCAGCATGTTGCATTTCACAGGCACAAAACACTTCATCTTTAATTACGAAAAAAAAACAACAAGAACATTTTTGAAAAACTCTCTATGCATAGGCCGGTATAATGCCTTCAGATTATATGGTTGAAATACTACATTGAACAATGCATTCTTGTTGACGTATTATAGAACCGGCGAAAACCCGAGTCATTTTAAGAGCCTTAAGATCATGCACCACTTATCCGATACCTACTTCACCGACATTTTTTCTGTAATAAGATATTTTAATGCCAATCAGTCAATATTGCTGACTGAATCAAATAGTTACTTGAAATGACTTATTATCAGTCAATAAAAACAACAGATTTGTCTACTATAATAAAATTAGTAAAATTACTTCTGAATTAAAATTCTTCATTGAATTCCTAGATTTTTAATAGATGATTAAAATTAACCAGAAATGATTGATTAACACCTTGAAAGTTATAGAAAAGATTAATCAAATTGACGTATTTAATTAGTGAAAGTTACTGTTTAGATCATTCAAATTGACTGAATCGTAGACTGGACCTTACTGATTAAATCAATTCATCTTTATTTGTAGAAAAAATATTCTTCTTGGTTAAAAATTCATCTGCTTGGTTGAATTCAACTTTTTTTTTATTTAGAATTAAAATCTTTTTGGGTCGAAATATTAACTATTGCATTTTTTGTTGAGAATATTCATCTTTTTGTTTCATGGAAAATTCAACTACTTTGTTAAAAACTATTTTTGTTGCTGGAAATTCATCATTTTAGATAACAATTAATCTTTTTGGTGAAAATTGAAGTATTATTATTCAAAATTGGTTTTTTCTTGGTTGAAATACAATTTTGTTGGTTAAAAATTCAACTAATCTATTTCTGGTTGAAACAAGATTTTTTCAACAAGAAATACAATTTTTGGTTCAGTATTCGAATATTTTGTTGTGCATTTATGTTTTTTATGAATTTAACTGTTTTTATTTAAAATAAAACTATTTTTATGACGATATATCAAACTTAACACTTTTCGTTAAGAATTCATCTGTTTTCTGTTGACAATTCAACTACTTTGTTGAAAGTTGAACTACTTTGTTAAATATCCATTTTTTGGTTAAATATCAATGATCTTATTTAAAAATTCACCTCTATCGTTGAAAATCACCTATTTTATCGAATATTCATTGTTTATTTGTTAACCATTAATTTTATTGAATATTGGTCTTCATTGGTAGAAAATAAATCTTCTTAGTTGAAATATCAACTCTTTTTTATTCGAATTTAAACTTTTAGCTGGTTATTGAAATATCAACTATTAAATTTTCTATTGAGAATTCATAATTTTTTATTGAAAATTGTATTACTTTATACCATTAAGCCATTTTCCCTTTCGGCGAGCCTCTAGGGGTATGCGTGACACTACCCGAGTCGGGTAGTGTTTCTAGGTGGATAGTTTCTTGTAGTAAATAACTACAAGTGTGGGCTCACCACACCCATGACCGCCAACAGCAACGCAGTAGTATCAGACGGTCACCCATCCAAGTACTAACCGCGCCCAACACTGCTTAACTTCAGTGATCTAACGGGAACTGGTGTTTCCAGCGTGGTATGGCCGTTGCCATAATTACTTGGTTATAAAAAACTACTGGGTTCAAAAAAGTACTTGATTATACATTTTTGGTTTAAGATTTATCATTACAATTAAACATTCATCTCCTTGGTTAAAAATTTGTTTGATTTTTGTTTATAATTAATTTTGTAAATTGAAAATTTAGTTATCCCATTTTTGGTTGAAAAGTGATTTTCTTTAGTTGGTAATTCAACTGTTTGGTTGAAAATTCGTGAATTTTGTTAAAACTTCTTCTTTTTTGATAGAAAATGAATCTTCGTTGCGGAAAATTGATTTTTTGTTTGTTTGAAAATTCAACTTCTTAATTGGAAGTTGAACTGCATTGTTAAATTTCATCTTCAAAATGTCTGGTTTCATCACTGAGTCATATTGACTGATATTAAAAGTCACTTTTGACTGATTCAAATTTAAAGTGTAGGGCCATGGAAACGTTTCATTAATTCTCCAAAATTTCAACTCGATATCTCATTCCGTGTTGATGTGAGTTATTTGCAAATAAAATGTCGGTATAATAGAAATCGGATAACAGGTTCACCGGTACATGACCTTAAATTTAAATCTCTTCACATTATTCATCAATATTATGATTTTACAATTTTTTATCACATACTGAAATTCCTTTATTTTTTTAAGGTCTTCATAGCTGATGTTCTCGGTCACGGTTTAATCACAATAAATCTTCCTTATGCTTGGCGTTTGGAGGGACCATATTTTGCACCAGATTCGAAACCCAACTCTGCAGATGTTACAATTTCAGGGGGAAATTTTACCCTTTCAGATGGACTTTTCGGTATGGCACTAACGCCAAAAATTGGAAATAATCCACAATATCTTGCATTCAGGCCTTTTGCTTCACGCACTTTATATGCCGCTACTGTCGATAATATTTTAGCTACAAATTTTGGCGAAAAATTACAATATTATAATTTCACTGATGTTTTTCCAAGTCAAACAACTGCTCAAGCTTTTAGTTCAGAAGCTACGCTCTTCTTCGGACTCACCAAGCAAATTGCTATTGGTTGCTGGAACCAGTACAGAGATTTGGTCCCTGAGAATATCGTAAGATTTGATCATGCATTGAAATTTAATTATTTATTACTACCTTTGATTAATCAGGGTTGCTACAAAATCCCAATTTCATAATTCCATAACATTCCCTGACTTTTCCCTGACCTAATTTTCATTTTTTCTGACCATTCAAAATTTTTCTTTTAGGTATAAAATCAACCTTACACCTGTAGGAGATCAGTAATGTTAATTCAACGAAAATTTGTGTATTTGAATTTGTTTCAAAACCTCTTAGTGACAACAGCCATACAAAGTAAAGAATCTTCGATGAAAAAATACATTCTCGACAAAAAGTGCAATAATTAATATGTCCGACAACAAATTTTGTAATTTTCGATCAAAAGAAGTTGAACAAAACCAAAATATACGAATTTTTAACAAATAAGTCGAATTCCAAACCGGGAAAGTTTCATCAATAAAAAAAGAAAAAAAATCTCATCCAAAATATTTAATTTTCAAGCCAAAAGAACGAGTTTCCTTTAAAACAGTTGAGTTTTCAACACACAAAATACGAGTTTCCAACGGAATACACGAATTTGCAAATAAAAAATGTAAATTGCAAGCCAAAATGGATAAGATACACTTTGAGTTTGAAAAAATTAATTTTCAACTGAAAAAAAGAATTTTCAACAAAAAAATAACTTTTAACTGAAATTATGAAGCTTCAATAAAAAAATGAATTTTTCAACAATTAGTTGAATTCTTAACCCAAAAGATATTTTTCTGCTAAGAAAGACAAATTTTCAACAAAATATATGAATTTTCAATTAAAAAAAGTTAAATTTCAAACCAAAAATAGAATAGTTGAATTTTCAGTAAGGAAAATAATTTCTCAATGAAGAACAAAATAATTTTGAAGCAAAGAAATTATTTCTTAACCAAGAATAGAATAGCTGAATTTTCAGTTAGGAAAATTAATTTTCAACCAAAAAAGACGAATTTTCCACAAAATACAGGAATATCAAATAGATGAAGTTTCAAATGAAGAAGATAAATTTTCAACCAAACATGGGATGGTAACATTTACAATTAATGAAATAATAAACAGTTCAATTTAAAAAAAAAATATTTGCCAACTAAAATGTTGAATCATCAACAAAAACAGATAAATTTCGAACCAAACAGTTGTGATTTTTAACCGAAAAAGATGCAATTTCCACCAAAAGAAATTAATTGTCAATAAAAAAAATAAGAATTTTCAACAAAACCAATTTTCGGTGATATTCCCTGACAGTCCCTGCCCAGTTTTAAATTCCCTGACTTCCTGGGATTCCCTGACGTATTGCAACCCTGGTAATTTATAGCAGTGAAAATTCACTGATAAATCAGTGACTCTTCACTAAATTTCCAGTCACGTTTCACGGATTTTCTAGGAGACCTGATCTACTGATCGGAAACATCCAAACTTTTTTCCATAAATCAGTAAAAACTATAGTAATTTTGGTGAATAGTCACTGATTTTCAGTGAAATTTCACTGCTTTCTTCAGATACAAACCAGTGAGAAAAAGATCACTGAATCTAAGCAATTGAAAATGTATTGATAGTTTTTGAAGTTACAATATTTTATATCAAATTTTCAGAAAATAGTAGCGCAAGATAACGAAACTCTCCAATTTGCAAGCGGAGTCAAGGTAATTCCAAAATCAATAACTGGTACGGAGGAAAAGCTTTTGGTAGCGACAAATCGTTATCAAAAATTGGCACTTGGAACTATGAATTTCAACGAAATTAATTTCAGAATTTTGTCTCAATCAGTCCAAAAATTGATTCAAGGAACGAAATGTGAAGCACCTCCGGCAATTAAAAAACAAATTATTCGTTAATAATTACCCTCTGTAGAAGCTGTGAACAATTATAAAAATATTTTCTGGGACAAAAAACAATCATGGATATGCAGAGAACATTTCATGTTTTTAATTTGAAAGCACACTTAAATTTTATAAGGAAAGTAGAAGTAAATATATTTTCAGAAACTATATTCAAATATTTTTAATTTTTGAATAATTCAGTTCTAATACTAATAATTTTTTTCTTTTTTGGTCGTAGTAGAAATACTTTGCAAACAGAAATTTAAATATCTCCTCCCATAACAAGATGCATACATGAAAGGTTAATCAGTAATTTTATGAAATTTCATCAGCAGCTTGTTTATCTCGAATAATAAATAAAATCTTACGTTGAACACGTGTTTTATTTTTGAAAGGTGATCAATTATAAATAATTATTCATACTGATTTCTGAAGAAGGTACATTGTCATAAAAACATGTTTTAATAGCATTTTCAAAAGTTTCGAGTTTTGATATTTGATTGTGACTTTGACTGTCTTTTTTAATTTAGATATTTTACCTTTGTAAAAATGTAGATTTAAAGATTTGAGAATCGGGAATAGTTTAATTTTGAGAGTTTTAAAATTGAGATTGTTCCATTCTGAAATTTTTTCTCAAATCCTCAATACGACATTTCAGTTGTTAATCTTAAAAATTGAAACAGCTAATTGTTTAACGTTCCAATTGTACAACTGATTAAGGTTTAAGATTTTGAACTCAGAATTATTTTATTTTTAATACTTGAACTTTCAGAACCTTTTTTGATCATTTCTTTTTTAAATTGAAAGGATTTCAAATTTCATCCATTTTGTCAATTCATTCAATTTTTCATTCAACTTTTCGATTACTCAATCTTGTATGCTTTTCATTCAAAATTGTTAATTCTCAAAAGCTCGATTTTCAAAATGCTTAATTCCTAACGCTTTATAATTAAACGTCAATGCAGAATCTAGAACTATAGTTTTATAATTAAATATTCAACAAATGTCAGGATTAACAGAAGTCGAATGTAAAAATTCCAGAATATTTCCAGGTTTTACAGGACACCCATGTAGAAATTGCGATCGGAATTTGGAAGGGCCCTGGCTAGTTTCCCCCGTTTCTGGTCGGGCTCTAGTCGGTAAAAATAGGGAGGGCCAGACTAGTTCTGTAACGCTGTTTTAGCCAGGCACTATCTAGAACTTCTAGCAAGGTCCTAACAGGAATAACCTTCAAACGCCCGTCTAGACCCTCTGTTTTATGGTACGCTCATTATTCAGCTGTGATATAAATATATGTGGCAAACTATTTTTCAACAACAAAATTATTATTTTTATTATTTTCCACTAGGTTTCACATACACATCACAAATTTAACTGTTTTCCTTATGTTTCTCGTATTAACAAAAAATTCGAACTTTATTTTAATCAAAGTGATTGTGAAAGGTGAAAAAAGAAATTACCGAAATTTTTTTGGTTATATTCACAGATCACATTCAGTATATATAATAAATAGAATTTAACAAAACTACTCTACTTGAACTATATTCAATAAAAATTTACGTAGTGTTATTTTCGATAAAAACAAGTGTTTAGAAGTGTTAAACGCACGGATGCTTCAGATGAAAATTAATTTCAGTTTGCTGTCACGTGTTGTTGAGGCAGCCATTCCCCTGTTTACTAAAACATGATTTAGTGCATGCAAACTTCTGAAGATGGCACTGCATCATATATACTGCAACACCATCTTCAGGAAATTTATCTGGGGTATACTGACTAACGCCCGACCAGTGCCTGACTAGAATGTTTTGGTTCTTTTATCTAAATCAGGAACCAACTAAAGCCCCGCTCAAATACAAGATTAGGGCCTACCTAGAGGCACATAGTTTTTTCTAGTCATGCGGAATAAAAAATCTTAGCAGTTCCTTGAAGGGTCCTGTTTAGAACTTACTAGTCCAGTTGTTCTAGTGAGATTCTGGCTACTGCCCTAATTGAAATGGGGACAAATGGGGCAGATTCTACATGGGCAACTTTTTGAAAAATTCCATTCAAAATTTGAACACAAATCAGTTTCAAAGCATTGTACTGTCCGCAATATAATTTCCAGAACATTTTTTACTCCTGCTTCTAGTAAACTCAAATCAAAGGCAGAATGTTAATTTTCTGATACGATATTGCAAAAGAAGGTCAAATTGAGTTTTTTTTCGAAAAATTTGAATAAAATTGGAAATAATCAACAGTTTTTGAAGTTCTTTGTTCATTTCAAAGACAAGTCTCCACAGTATTTTATTAAATTATAAAAATGCTTTCTCAATTTTTTCCCTATATTTTGCCCTCGGGTAAACCTAGGTGCAACAAAGTTGCAAAATCTCGAAAATGTTTAAATGCTCACAAATATTTTTTTAAAAGTCGTTATCGACCATACTTGAATACATTTTTGTAATAATTATAAAAAAATTATTGTTTTGATTTTTTTTATTATGTGGTGAATGTAATCATTATTTAAAATTTTGCGACTATTTTGCACCAAGCTCGACTCTGGAGTAGATTCCGAGGAAAAAGTTCTAAAAATGGCTTAACAATTTAGCTTCATTTTGCAGTTACTTAAATTTTTCAAAAACATTCAAATCTGACGTCTTTTTGCAATATATTTTTATTGAACTGACATTTTACCTTCAAGTTGAGCTTATTAGACACAAATTTATATTGTGTTATATGATATTATGAGGAAATTTTAAAACGCTTCTAGACCTTCATTTCACTCTATAGACAGTTTTAATACAGTACAAATGTCACGTCATGAACAACATAACATAATCCAATCGTTACCTAAATTCTTCGATTTGTCCGTAATGGATTAGGGACAAGGGCAAGGCAGAGACTTGCGTGAAAGATATTTATTGTAATAGTTACATAGGTTTTGTTAATTGAGGCACATGGGGGTGAGAGTGATAGACCAGTCATTGCTGCCTTTGGTCTTGCATTGGTCCGTTCTGATAAGAACGAGACTGGTAGTTACTGGTTACAATTCGGGGTATGATAAACAACAGAGATGGTTGTTTGCTTAGACATACTCACCTTTCGCTCTTCAAATGGAAGGCTTCTTTAGATTGGCTGCCTGGTCCTCAGATGTGTGCAGGACCTGGAAGCTGGCTCAATGTTCGGTCCCAAGCTTTTGGTACCAATTTTTATTACCAAACTGGCAATCTGTCGAAGGATGGCTAGGTGATTAAACTTTCGATGGCGATGGGCTCCCTGTTGAAAAATTCGACGTAGGACACGTCATCGGTAACGACGTCGGAAACTACGCCGGAAACGACGTCAAAAACTACGCCGGAAACAAGGTCGGAAACGCCACCGGAAACAAGATCGGAATTTGGGATGGTATACGACGTCGTTTCCGGCGTCATTTACGACTTCGGTCCCGGTGTAAAAACAATTTAGTATGTACTTATAACTATGATAGCAAGTAATATTATTATGTAAATAAATTTATAATTTGTATAATTCATCACGAACATATTGATAAAGGTGAGTTGCAAGGAATGGTAAGCGCAAATTATTATAGGCAAAAGAATTATGGTTTTGTACGATTTATTTTGTCATACAGATAATTATTCCATAATAATAATAATAATATTAATAGTAACTTAAATTTTTTAAACGCAAAGCATTTTTCTATAGTTATTTCGTCGTTAACTTAACTCAAACTCGCTTAAAAAGTATTCATTTTTATTTTGCTCTAATAATGTTTTTTTCTCATAGTACAACATTTGAGCTTCAGGACCTTGTTAGACTCATTCATTTTTATAAATTATAAAGAAAAAGAGATGTTCTCAGTGCAAAATGCAATCTGAAACTGAGGACTCTGGCCTAATTTTGTTCCTGTTCCTGCCACAGGTATATTGAAAATGGCTTAATGGTATAATAATAATAATAATAATAATAAAAAAACCGAAATGAGTGGAAATAACCATGACCATAGGGACAAACCCCCGTGCCCAGACTGACGGGCTCGGCATGGACTCCCTGTCGAGCGACAACTCGTGAACAATAAGTTCAGTACTATAAACATCAAAATTTTACAAATACATGGTGACGACCCATGCGAACTTGAAAGTTGAAATTCTTCATCAAAGGTCAGGTACTTAGTGAAGGGCGTGAAGGGTACACAAAACAAGGCATGACCGATATCATTGCCGAAAACAGAAATCGAAAACGAACAGTGTAGAATCCCGACAAGAGAATATGTATTTTTGAAGCAAAAGTAAATTTTTGTTCTATTTTTCGGTCCACTTTTCCATGTATGGAATTTCCATGGTTGGAAATTTACATGTCTGGAGTTCTCCATGGCATCCATGCTGGCTGCGCCGCCCCTGCTAACCAGCGATATTGAAAAAGTTTGTGTTCATATGCTTTCAGATAATACCGAGTACGTCTGTTCTGTTCCAAATCTAAGTTACTATAAATATTATAATCATTATGTCATAATTTTTTGTATAATAAAATAAATCGTGCAAAACCATATTTCTTTTCCCATAATAATTTGCGCTTACCTTTCCCTGCAACTCACTTTTATCATTATGTTCGTGATGAATAATACAAATTATAAATTTATTCACATAATTATATTATTTCCTATCATAGTTATAAGTACATATTACATTTTTTTTTGACACCGGGACCGAAGTCGTAAACGACACCGGGACCGAAATCATAAACGACGCCGGAAACGACGTCGTATACGGTCCCAAATTCCGATCTTGTTTCCGGAGTCGTTTCCGATGTCATTTCCGACCTTGTTTCCGGCGTAGTTTTCGACGTCGTTACCGACGACGTATCCTACGTCGGATTTTTCAATAGGGCTCGATCCTTGGTTTAGCTTGGGCACAATAGTTGGTTTACGTTGAACACGGACTCGAATATCAAAAAGACGCAAGACTCGTTGTGGACAAAGTAGATTGATAAGCCGAAACCGAACTGTTGAAGATGACCCTATTGAAAATTCCGACGTAGTATACGACGTCGTAAACGATGTAGTAAGCGACGTCGTATACGACGTCGTAAACCACGTAGTAAGCGACGTCGTATACTACGCCGGAAATTGGGATAGTATACGATGTAGTATACGACGTAGTTTGCTACGTAGTATACGGCGTAGTTTGCCACGTAGTATACGACGTAGTTTACTCCGTCGTATACTATCCCAATTTCCGTCGTAGTATACGACGCCGTTTACTACGTCGTTTACTACGTCGTATCCTACGTCGTGAACTACATCGAATACTACGTCGCAATTTTGTATATCATCAAACTATGGTTTTTACTTATAAGAATATATACAATTAAAAAGAAGGTTTTATCTTAATCCTTGAATAACCCTCTAACATTGAAGTTTCATAATTTATCATAAACAAATTATATTTGTTAAGTAAACATTTTCACAACGTAGTATAGACGTAGTAAAGGACGTTGTATATGACGTAGTGTACGACGTAGTAAACGGCGTCGTATACTGCGCCGGAAATTGGGATAGTATACGACGTAGCAAACTACGGCGTATGCTACGTCCTATACTACGTAGTAAACGACGTAGTAAACGGCGTTGTAAACGACGTCGTATACTACGTTGTAAACTACGTCATATACTACGTCGTATACTACGTAGTAAACTACGTCGTATACTATCCCAATTTCAGGCGTAGAATACGACGTCGCTTATTACGTCGTTTACGACGTCGCTTATTACGTCGTTTACGACGAAGCTTACTACGTCGTTTGAGACTTCGTATACTACGTCCTGCAAAAAGCTCGAATCGACGACCTACGTACAAGATTGGTATGCTTATATATTCTCCAACATCAATTACTTTATCGGTGGAGCGAGTTGTTCGCCCCCGAAAAATGGAATTATAAAATTGATGAACATGCAATTTTTTATATGTTTGAAAGAAATTTGCATTGGTTTTTATATAATTTTATCTTATTTTTAATAATATGGTCACTTAACACAGACATGTTCAATGCGTAACAGTAAAAAAAATTAACGTAGCCCAAAATTATATCCAAACATAGGAAAGAGGATGGCTTTTCACAAGAACTCAAATTCTAAAGCCAAAAGGATGAATTATATACAATACGGTTACATTTGTAACCCGAAAATATTATTTTTAACAAAGAAGTTAATTTTTAACTTAAAAGTTAATTTATCATAAAAATAGTTTCATTTTTAACCAAATAGTGAAATTTAAACCAAAAATATGAATTTTTAACAAAAAAGTTCATTTTCAACCAATTAGTTTAATTTTCTACCAAATTGTTGAATTCTCAACAAATCCAGAATGATTTAAAAACAAAAAATTATATTTTTAACCGAAAAGGACGAATTTTCAACCAGAAAGATTAGTTTTCGACCAAAAAGACGAATTTTCAACAAAATACATGAATTATCAACTAGAAAAGATCAATTTTCAATAAAACATGCAAATTTTCAACAGAACTGTTAAATTTTAGAGCCAAAAGAACACGAGTTATTTACAG
The DNA here is from genome assembly GCA_932178445.1 of Andricus quercusramuli. Taxonomy (NCBI): domain Eukaryota; kingdom Metazoa; phylum Arthropoda; class Insecta; order Hymenoptera; family Cynipidae; genus Andricus; species Andricus quercusramuli. The sequence continues at coordinate 44,385 of CAKNXH010063665.1, read as the reverse complement.
AACGTTTGAATATTTAACCCAACAATATGATTATTCAACAAAAAAATTAATTTTCTATCAAAAAGTTAAATTTTCAACGGATTTCAACCCGAAAGATGATTTTTAGATCTAGAAGAATAATTTTCTAAAAATGGAATAGTTCTCGGAATAGTTACATTTTCTGCCAAGCAGATGCATCTTTAACCAAAAAAATCTGCACGCTCCGCGGGCACATTCTCATCGCGCGCTTCGCGCTCGGGCACATTCGCCTTACTCTTTAAGTTCGGTTCTTCCAGGTTTTTGCACTTCATGTGCTCGCTATTGTGCGCTTCGCGGGCTGATACTCTCTTAGTAAGCTACATTGTTATGACCTGCTTTTGGCTTAATAATGTCAGTTTTGCATAAAAAGAAGAACTAATTTACTTGAGGTTCTATCGACTTTAAGGAACACATTCTCATCAAGACACTCGTGCTTCGCGCTTAATATTTGGTTTAAAAATCATGTAAACCTCACGCTCCACGCTCGTTTCTGTTCATCATATAAACCCAAAAGTTTGAGCGCGCTTACGGCGCGCGATTTGGTCGTCGCGGTTCCCAACGACCATATGTTATGTTCTGTTCTTCAGATAAAAATGGCTAAATTTGTACACTGTAAAAAGAATTTTTGGAACCAAGAAAATGCATTTACTTGAATCCTATTTCTTAGCATCAATAAAATATTCTTTAATAGTAGTCATTTTTATTGAAACCAGACACATATCTTTTGTTGATCTGAAGAAATTAATTCTTTGGCTATATTTTCTTTATTCAAACAAATATTTCTTACATTCAAGAGAACCATTTCTTTGATGTAACGAGTTCTATTCTTCGAATTGGTTCGGACGTATATGAATCAATTCATTTTGCACACTTGAATCAAGTATTTAGGTTTATTTAAATCAAATTGATAATGATTTCATTCAGAATAATATTAATTATATTGAAAATATATTTATTTGTTACAAGCAGTTCACGCATTTATACCAATGATGCATTTGTTTAGATGATCAAGATATTGTGTTTACATAAATATTTATTTCTTCAGTTAAAGGAAATATTTCATTTGCTCACTAGAATTACGTTATTCATAACAAATAAACATTTATTCCAACGAAGTAATTTTTTTTTTAAATCAAACATTTAATAATTTGGCATAGTTTGTTTCAATGGAATACTTCTTCGGATTAAAGAAATATATTGTTAAATTCAATATCCATGTTTTAGATGTGAAGAAATATTTCTTTGACATTTATGGTGAGAGATAAATACGGCTTACCACCGTAGATTCGTAGAATTTCCATGTTGCGACAGCGACGTGGTCAGCGCTGTGGACTTGACACTCGACGGACCCAAGTTCGATTCCTGCTTCAGGTTTCAGGTTCATCAAGATTTTAAATTATATGAGTTGTGTTTGATTTAAATATGTATAATAGCAACAATGTTAATTATGATTTAAGCTGAAAGAATCCATCCATTCGTTCATTTAGGAAAATATGTACTACAGTTGAAGTTGAACTACTTTATTGCACTCGCGCATAGTTTAGGCCAAAGAAATATTTATCTGAATCAGTGGGATAGTTTTTGCTTCAAATACTCAAAAATTTGATGCGAAGAAATAGTTTTCTGGGCCTATGCAATCTTTGCTTGACTTTAAAATATATTTCTTTCCAGAAATTCACATATTCTTATTTCAAAGAAATATTCATTCCCATCCATGGCATATTCATTTGGAACAATGTTTCATTTATTTGGTTTAAAATGTATATTTTTGTCTTTAATTATTATTTCTTCGATTTAAAGAAATATTTCCCTCCGACCAATAGGTCGTATTTTTTAATCAAACAATGTTAACTGAATCCTACTAACATTTGTCTGGCTGTAAGAAATTCTTTTTTTCATTCAAAGTGCATATATTTATTCGTCTAAAAACAATATTTCTTTTAAAATAATGAGGACTTTCACTTACTCCAGTCAAGTAAAATTCACTTGGTACAAGTAATCCTTTTTTTCAGTGTATTTGATTTAAAATAAAGAAGGAAATTCCTCGGTCCAGATCTGCCTATTCAGATACTGCAAAAGTAAAGTATGAATTTTGTCCCTTAAGATGATTTTATTATTACCATTATACTCAGGCGTTTTAGCAGCACAGGCTTTCGAATAATTCAAATAATTAAAGAATTCATTATATTACATTCTTTACCTCGGTCCCGTGTAGAAATGGCCCCGGTTGGCCTTACTACAACAAAGTTTCTGGTCGGATCCCGGCCGGGCTACCCCTGGTTTGGTTTCATGCTCAGAAATTGGTCGGAAACCGACCACATATCTCGAATCACCTAGTCGGGAGCTGGCCGATTATTGGCCGGACCAACCCTGATTAAATTTCATAGTCGAGAGTCAAATGGGCACTGGTCAAGATACTTTTTTGGTAGAAATTACACATTTTTTAAGAGTCGTGACATTATCAAAGACGTACTTACGGATACTAGGTGAATTATTATTTTTAAAGTATGATTTAAAAATTTATTAGATCAGTAAAACAGAAATAAGCTGTTTTAAATTCTTCAACAAAAAACAACATTTAATAAACTCTATTTTCAAACAATTGTAAGTTTGTACACTTTCAAATTTACCGCCATGTCTGACGCTTTCTGCGTCTAGCGTCGGAGTAGACATTTGCAATTTTCAGTTTCGCACCTCGAACGAGAATGCACGTTGCAATTATGTCGCGTCGTCTGCTCGAAGTTTGCAAATAAAATCCGTTATTAAAATCAACCTTATTTTAGTAATCAGTTTAAACTATTGCGCGAATAATTACACAGCCCCCAAAAAAAAAATTAAGTTGTCCGACGGACAAGAGTAGTCACATCCTATGGATTTTGGGTCGCTGAATCCGAATCCGAAGTCAGAATTCCGTCATCACCCTCAGATTTTTTTCTAACCTCAAAAAACATCGTTTTTTTGGCTATTTTTGCATTCAAAAAGATGTAAAAAAAACCCGTGTTTTTTTTTAATTTCGATCGCAAATTCGGATTCAGCGGTGAAAAATACATAGAAATGGTCTTTTTTGGTCCGCTGGGCCCAATACTCTGCGGTGGGGGAGGGGCGGCACAGAGAACAATACCGTAAAACCTTGCCGAAAAAAATTTGATGTTTCGCCAAACCAGAGTAGGCACATCCTGTGGATTTCGTGTCGCTGAATCCGAATCCGAACTCAGAATTCCAAAATTAGCTGTTGTGCACTTCCTAACCTCAAAAA
>CAKNXH010063665.1:0-23847 GCA_932178445.1 Andricus quercusramuli | reverse complement strand
CACAAAAAGCCTGAAAACGAAGTATGTCTTCTTTTTTGATAGAAAATAAATCTTATTGATTGAAAATTCAACTATTTGGTTGAAGATGTATGTATTTTGTTGAAAATTCGTCCTTTCTAGTAGAAAGTTAATATTCTTAGTTGAAATTTCTTGTTTTTTGTTAAAAATGTAATCATTCGGTTGAATGTTGAACTCTTCTGTTGAAATTAATTTTTTTTTTTTTTGAAGATTCACCTTTTTTTAAATTCATCTCTTTTCTTGTAATTTTAAATATTTTGTTGAAAATTCACTCTTGTTGTTGTTGATAATTAAGTTTTTTAACTGCAAGCGTTTAACATTTTAGATGACTTTTTTTTTGTATTTACTGAAAAATCTTTTTTTAATGAAAATTCAACTATTATTGAAAATTCGTCTTTTTTGTTTTAAAATTCACCTTTTTTAGCACGAATTTTATCTTATTTGGTTAAAAATTCATATCTCTGGTTGCAAATTGAACTAGGTTGATAAAAATGTGTTCTTTTGGTTGAAAGCTACTTCTTCAATGGAAATTTATCTATTTAGTTGAAAATGCAACTGTATTTCTGTATTCTGTTGAGAGTTTGTCTTTTTTAGTATAAAATTAATCTTCTTGGTTAAAAATTAATCTTTTTTGTTGAAAATTCGACAACTTAGTTGAAAGTTTAAATACTTTATTAATTCATAAAAAAACAGTCAGATTTACCCCCCTTCCCCCCACCTAATCGTCTTACGTTATTTTTGGATGACCCCTAAATAAATTCACACAAAAAGTTTCAGAAATAAACTTCATGTAAATTATGCACGGCCCCACATTAATAGAAAATAAATAAATCTATTTTAGTATGAATAAAAATGATCAACATTATAATATTAGTTTTATAGTATTCTCTTGCACAAAGATACGAAAGTATGATTTGTCACGCAGAGTCAATTTGTTCTTCCTTAAATGAAGAGCTGTTTTCTGATCTTTTGATCAGATAGAAAAAAGCACGAGCAGACTCACAGTGCCAATTATGTGTAGATTACTCTTCCTATATTCAGCATAAAAAAATATGAAGACTTTTTTTACTTCGTCTGGAGAGGTTTGACGCGAATAACTAGTGTGGAAATCACGCACATTATTTTGAAGCGTAAAAAGACTTATAATTACATGTCGACATTAAAATCTTCTATAATTATACACATGAGAAACTTTTGTCCTAATTGAAATTCCACTTTGATATCCAAAGTAAAAATTCAGTGAAAATATTAATTAGAGTTTAAAATATCCAAAAATGTCAAGAGTAGGTATTAGGCCGTCCATAAACTACATTACCAATTTAAGGGAGGAAGTAGTTAATGCAAAAAAATTTTTCAGTACGTTTCCTGAGGATAAATCTCAACGAAATTTTGCGAATTTGGCGAAAGGTGGCCCTGCAACGGTTACAGCTCGATGATAACTTAATAAAGTTGAAAATCACTTTCTTATTTCAGATTTTTCCCCTTATTTAAAAAATATCTTTTTTTTGAGAAACTTCTTCTTTTTCTCGTTTTTTTCGCTTAAACCAACTGAATAAATAAAATCAAAATTTGATTATTTTGTTGCAAATGCAATTATTTTGTAGAAAAGTCATATTTTGTGGTCAACAATTCAACTATACTTGGTCGGAAGTTGTACTACATTGTTAGAAATGCAACTCTTTTCCTGAAAATGTATCTTTCTTAGTTGAAAATTCAACTATTTGGTTGAAAATTGATATATTTTGTTAGAAATTCGTTTTGAGAATTCAACTATTCTGTTAAATGTTGAAATACTTTCTTCAAAACTAATTTCTTGTTTAAGAATAATCATTTTACTCAAAAATTTATCTCTTTGGTTGTAAATTTAGATATTTTGTTGAAGATTTATCTTCTTTTTTTGGATGAGAATTAAGTTTTTTAACTGAAAACAAAAATATTCTATTTTTACTTGAAAATTGATATTTTTTAAATTAAAAATTGAAGTTCTCTTGTTGAAAATTCAACTACGTGGATGAAAAGTCATGTAATTTGTTGAAAATTCGTCTTTTTTATAAAAGTTCTACTGTTTGGTTGAAAATTTATTTCTCTGGTCAAAAATTTAACAAATATTTTGTTGAAAATTAGTTTTTTTTTGTTGATAATGAAATTTTTTCACTGAATATATAACAAGTCTATTTTTTGCTGAAAATTGATATTTTTTAATTTAAAATTGATCTCTTCTAGCTGGAAACTCAACTATATAGTTCAAAATTTATATATTTTGTTCGAAATTCGTCTTTCGGGGTAGAAGATTAATTTGTTTTGGTTAAGGATTCAACTATTTTGTTAAAAATTCGTCTTTTTTATTGAATTTGGCTGTCTTTGACTTCAAATGAAAATCTTTTTTGATTGAAATATGAACTATTACGTATTTCATTCAAAATGCACCTTTTTTGCTTGAAAAATCAACAAGTTGGTTTAAAGTTGAACGACCTTGTAAAAAATTCACTCTTCTGGGTAAAGATTCATGATTTTAGTTGAAAATTCCACTATTTGATTATAAGTTAACTTTGTTGTTGATAACTCATATTTTCTGGTGAAAAATTCGTCTTTTTTGGTTGAATTCAAGTGGCTAAACATTTATTTTGTTTTTGTTGAAAATTAACTTTCCAAAATGAAAATTTAAAGACCTAATTTTTGGTTAACAAAATATTTTTCAGTTGAAAAATTCAACTATTTGGATGGGAATTAGTCATTTGGCAGAAAATTCATCTTTGCAGATCACAAGTTCTGCTGTTTGATTAGAAATTTAATTATTTGGTTGAAAATTAAACTATTTTGTCAAAATTATCATTTATGGTAAAAAATTCATCTATTTTGTAGAAAACTCGTCCTTTTGGATTAAAAATTCATTTTTCATGGTAGAAGAGTCATCTTTTTTGTTAAAAACTGAAGTTTTTTGTCGAAAATTAAACTTTTCGGGTTAAAAATGTTACTGTCTTCTAAAAAGATAAAAACTGTTTCCTTAAGAATTTGTCTCTTTGGTTTGAAACTTCATCTTTTATGGTAGAAAAGCTATCTTTCCTGGTTGGAAATGTACTTTTTTGTTGAAAATTTAACTGTCTTTGAAAAAATTCGTCTTTTTGGCTTGATAATTTAACTATCTGGTTAGAAGTTCAACTATTTTATTATAAATTCGTCACTTTTACTCAAAAGTTTAACTGTTTGGATGTTAATGCAACTTTTTGGTTGAAAATTTTTTTTTTTTCGTTAATAATTCGTCTTTTTGGGTTTCACTTATTTTGGTAGAAAATATGTTTAAATGGAAAATGCAACTATTTTCCTTGAAAATAAAATATACTTCGATTTGAAATCTTACTCTCTAAATTTTAATCAGCGATAAGTATACCGCTAATTCAAATCAGCGTATATACGCTGGCAAATCAGCGAAATTCAGCTGCAAATTAGTGAAATGTCACTGATCAGCAGCTAAATTTCGCTGCTTCAGCAGCGTATATACACTGATTTGAATTAGCGGTATACTTATCGCTGATTCAGATTTAGAGAGCAGAATTTGAAATACTTTATATTGAATTTAATATGGATCAATATCAATTTTATTTAAAAAGAATAGCTTTCCCTGTTATTTTGCTGTTTTGAGAACATTTTGGACTGTGAAGTCTGATATTTTAATATTTTGAATTATTCTTGTTCCATCACCGAAGTCTCAATAAACGTAATCCTTACGCTTTCAACTTCATGATTATTTGATATTATTATCGAGATTAAAATTCAGCATTAAACAAATCTAATTTACAGAAAGCTTGGCCAAAAACATTAGTTTTAATAAATTCTATATTAAACCTTATAATTATAAGGTTTACCATTTTACCATTTTATGTCAAATTATGAATTTCACTTAAATAGTAGCATAATTCAAATATTATTTCGTATAAGTGCAATTATTTTTCATTTGTTGTTGAAATAGTGTCTATTATATGAATGTACAATTCCTTTATTCATTATGAAAATGAGAATGAACCAATTACTGGGTTTGAACATAAAGTCCAAATTATTAGGTTCGATCATAAAATTTGCAGTAAAGGAAATGCGTGAAATCTCTTACTCAAGAATCTAAATAAAAACACTTATATAATATTGAACTGTGCTACCTGCAAAAAATACTATTCGCTTCAGAGAATAAATACCGTTCTAAGATATCTTTAAAATTCTGAAATAATTATTGATTACTATTATTAAAAAATACGATTCTACTATATAAAGTTCTCTACTATTCATTTTTTTGCAACACATTATTATATCTTTTTAAATACAAAAAGTAATGTAAAGTTTTATTCGAAATGTTGTAAGTTTATCATTCCATTTGAGGGATAGTATACTTCCATTGTATAATTATTAAGTTAGTAAAAGCTTGATTAGAAGCTATTATAGAAATTTTTTTTTCAGATTGGATTTCCGACCATTGTACACTCCTAACATGTTTTTTTCTCGGTTCCGCCCTATATACAAATTCCGGGACAAATTCACGGTTTCTTCAAAAAACATTATTTAGAACTTCCATAAGCGTTAATGCGTAACTAACGGTTTAGTAAACCAGTAGAGTAATAAGAAATTTTATACAATTTTTTCGTAGCTTAGGTAATTTTTTATAATAATTCAATTTATAAAACTTTTTGATATAATTTTCATTAAGTCTACTTGAAGATCTGAATGACTATTAAATTCAATCCCAAAATCAATAATTCAATAGCCGGATTTTTCCGGTACGAATAGCGGAATCTGGAAAAGGGGCTATTTGTACAGAAATCTCGGTACAAATAGCAGGATTTTTTCGGTGTGAGTAGACATCCCTTAAATCGGTTCTGTCTAGTCGTCCCGGAAAATTATGCGAGTTGGAAAAGGGGATGGACTAGTCGTCCCGACAATTCAGAACGACTAGTCAAGCTTATGAAAAATATTGGACTCGTCATTCCGAATTCCACAAGAAAATAGACTCTTCGCAAGAAAATAAAGCACCAACCCTATGAGTCCCAAGAAATAAGATCCAGATCCATGAGTCTCGAACAATAAGGCCCAAAAAGTGAGGCTCCAAACCCATAAGTTCCAAGAAATTAGGTCCAGATTCATAAATCTTAAGCAATAAGGCTCGTATCCACAAGTCTCAAACAGTAAGGCCCAAGACTGTAGGTCACAATTCTTAAGGCCCGAAACCGCAAGTCCCCAGAAATAAGATCCAGATTCATAAGTCTCTAGCAATAAGGCTCAAAACCCGTAAGCACTCAGATATAAGGTCCAGATTCATAAGTCTCAAGCAATAAGGCCCGAATCCACAAGTATCAAACAATAAGGCACAAACAAATTGATGTTTAGTTTTTTTCGTCTATTGGTCAAAAATAAATATTTTTTAAGATTGATTTTAAATATTCAAGTTGTGAAAAATTTGTCTCTAGCTCCCCTGGGATCCGAATCTAGGTCTTACAGATTGCCGGTCTGATGCTCTGACCCACCAGGCTCTGAAGAGATGAGATTAATTATATCTTCACAACCCCTACAAGTTGAATTACGACGTAATTCCTTATAGTTGTAAGATTAGTTTCTCGGAAAACAAGCTATATACATTCTGATGTTATGGTTATCGACCAGATGAATTTATTAGATAAATTGATGTTTAGTGTTTTTTTGTCTTAGTGGGCAGGAGCATCAGACCGGCCATCTGAAAGACCTGGGTTCGGATGCCAGCAGAGCTAAAGACAATTTTTTCATAACTTAAAAATTAATTCTTAAATTATTCAATACAATCATCTGGTCGAAAATCATAAAATAAAAAAATTAATAAGTAAAGTAGAAACCCAAAAGTCTCAAGCAGTCAGGCCCTAGACTGTAAGTCACAAGTCGTAAGGTCGAAAAGTGTAAGTCCCCGTGAATAAGGTCCAGATCCATAAGTTTCAAGCAATAAGGCCCGAATCCACCTGTCTGAATCCACAAGTCTCAAACAGTAAGGCCCCAGATTATGAGTCACAAGTCGTGAGGTTCAAGGCCTTAACTCCCAAGTCTAAAATGGTAAGGCCCAAACACCAAAGTTTCAAGCGTTGTTGTTGTTCAAAGTTGTTTCAAAAGAACAAGTCAAAGGAAATAAGGCCCAAAAAATAAGGCACTAAACCTTCAAATCCTAAAAAAAGGTCTAGATCCATAAGTCTCATGTAATGAGCACTGAAAAATAAGGCTCCAGCCCCATAAGTCTCAAGTAATAAGATTTAAACCCACAAGCCTGAAACAGTAACGCACAAAATCATATATGTGGAGAGCAGTAAGGCCTAAAAAAGGCCCCAACCCGATGGACTAACCAGACCGAAATACAGAAAAACCTGAAGCGTTTTTATAGAACAAGATTGGATAAAAACGCTGTAGACGCTGCCAATTACAATCACATTCACATCTCTCAACGTATTCAATCAACTATTTACAGTGTTTTTGTCCAATTTTAGGATAAAAAAATCTGCCTGTTACGCGCAAGGCTCGCAAGTTTGGGCGCACCTCGGCGCTCATCAGTCGGATCTCGCGCTTCGCGCTCGACTATTTATTTTTTGCACTCGAAATGCTTGAAAAAATCTTTGGCAAAAACATCTCTTTTAGGCCCCAGTTTTTTTATGAATCTTCATATTCCGAATCTTCTACATAACTAAGTATAGTTAAAGAATAAATTGTTTAAAGCGCTCTATGCTTCAATGTAAACATTCTCATAGTAACACGCACACTTCGCGCTGGATTTTCGGCAGAAATTTTTAATGTATATTCATTTTCTAAGCTACCTTACAATAAAAAGATACAATCCTTTTTTCAGACTTTCTTTCCTATCTCGCGTTGATATGCTAAACAAAGGTATTTTTTTCACAGGATTTTCGATGGATAAAACTAAAACTCCTATAAGTCTTCTTTTGGACTGTTTACGTATCTCGCGGCTTTTGGCGTAATGTTGGAATTTTCGATTCTTGCACATCAATTTAGATAGATAAATGAAAAACGATGAGCGCTGTAGAAAAATGATACAAAGCCATTTTGTAGGAATATTTCATCAATTGTTATTGTTTCATTCTCTCGAAATGCCCAAACCATCTCAACAAATTTCTTTCATTCTTAGCAAACTGTGTATCCTCTACTCCCCATTCTTCAAGAATCCTCTCATCATTTGACTTTGTCCATTAGCGTTTCACCGCACACATTGTGCAGGAATGTTATGCCAACCACTTTAATTTTACTGTTATCCTTTTCTTGGCAGGTTCAGGTCTCGCTACTATACAGCACAGTGAGTGCAAGTACCAAATTATATATTGCTATTTTAGCTTCATTCGTTATATTTTGACTAATGCTAATGGCTCTAACACTGCCGATAACCTATCTCTCCATCGATGTTTCCGTCAGTAGTAAATAAACGACCAAGATACACGTACTTATCAACTTGTTCTATACTCTCATCGTCTAAGACAATGCTTTATACTGGTTTTTAACCCTTTCCTTTAAACGCCATAATTTTTATTTTATTCATGTTAATTTTTAGGTCAATGTTCTTCATACTAGTATTCAGCCTGCTCAATATTCTCTGTGAGCCTTCGATTAACTCGGCCATAAAAACCTTATTATCTGTGAAGGCTAACTCACGCACCTTCTGGTACCAAAATCTACACCGTCTGCGTCTCAGAGGGCCATTGTTAGACACTTGTCCATCCATGAATATAATAAATAGCCAAGAAAACATAACGCATCCTTGCATAACACCTTGCATAATAATAGATTTATTGCTTTCTCGATGATTCATTATAATAAATTTGGAAGAGATCTTTCGAGTTTCAATCGTGTGCAAAACTATACGCAGTACGAATCTTGCTTATTAGGGTATTTTAAGATTTCGATTGCTTCTCTATTTTCAACCAGTCCCCACCATTGGGCGCTCTGGCCAATCACAGGCATCGTAGAGAATACATAATATATAAGAACAACATAACCTGAAAGAAGTGAACTGCAATGTTAACGAAATGTCAACAAGATTCATAGTTTCGCACCTACCAGAAACTTTTTAGTCCTAACCAAAAACGATTGCAAAATCAGTTTTCAGTGATTTTTGCTTAGTTTTCAGAGCTCTGTCTCCCAGATTATAAAGCGAAATCCATTTCAAACTTTCAGCGGCTTACGAGCAGATCTTCTGTCACTTTTTTAAAAAATCTATTAAAATGTTACATATTTTCCAGATGAGGATTAATCATTTTCTTGAATACGGAAAGTTTTTTATTTTAGTTGACTGGATTTTTATTCAACTATTTTTTCGGCGTACTTTGTGCATATGCAATTAATTACAAAGAATGTTTCCATTTTCATTAAAATCCATTAAATCGATTGAGATCTGATATACTTTTTATGGGTGCGTGAACATTTTCCTCTTTCTCATTTAAAGAGGTATTCCGTTCGCTTCTAATTAGTCTAGATAAAAAACTGATGGTTTTACTTCCGAAGGAAAAACAGTCTGAACTAAAAAGCGAGTAACTACTAAACTGATCGCCCCCGCTTTCTCCTTCCGGCAACACCGATTCGATGATTTTAGTTTGTCGATTGTCCTCCGATGTGTTTCATGCTTGCAGCTCGTGGCAAGAAATTTTCCAATCAGGAAAATGACAGTAAAATTTTTCAAGTTAAAATCTAACTGAAAAAATATATATATTCATATCTTTTTGTGTCAATAAACTACTGCCAATAAACATGGACAAATATTTCGAAATTATAAAATGCTGGAAGAAAGCGTGCTTAAAAGTTGGCGAGTTATTGAGCTCTATATTTGAAATATATTGTGCTGTTCAAGAAAATTCGAAAAATTGCGGAAGTGGATGAAATAAGGATGAAAATGAAACTGTGACGACGAAGTTTTCTATTTTACGCAAAGAATGATGCCCCCTGATGATTTATAATGGTGATTAATTTTGAAATCCTAATTAGGTATTTTCATTAATAATTATAAGAAATTATTACTATAAATTCACTACTTTTAATTCATTTCAATATTTTTCATTCCCATTAATTTTTTGAACGAAATTTATTCCTAATAATCATAATGAAAGTTTCTTTTTATGCAACTTTATATCCGACGTTGTTGAATATTTTATAATAATTGTATATAACAAATTGTATGCAGTGTCAAAAGTGTCTACATATAATTTCTGATTTATGCAAGAATAAACTGTTTAAGAATATTAATGGAATATTAATATTTCGTTATAATCATCATCCACAACTTGGATTTCTGTAACATATTATTATTATTTTCGTTAAAATCTACTGTAACTAATTTACTGGTATTTTTCAGAAATAATTAACTATCTATTTCAACAAAAGGTTAGGCAGCATATTACCACTTAGTAATAAGTGCAAGGTCTATGGGGAACTAAATAACTGAAATAGCAGTAAATTATAATTGCATTATTTGCATTCCAGTTCAGAAAACTTCCAGTGCATTTACCGTTCTTGATTTCGACAAAACCACTTAGTAGACTTCCAACTTTTTTTTAATTACCAAGAGAAAATAGCTTGCATAATTTTAAGGAGTTGCTAAATTGAAGAATTGGAATGGTTCCTAAAATCTGTTTTAACTTGGGAAAAGGAAACACTAGAACTACATTTATCGACAATTTCACGAAATATGTTTACATTAACATTTTCTTAAATACTGTATTTATTCTACATTTTTTGTTTACTGAAATTCAATTTTTAAATAAGGAAGATGAGGCCACAAATACGAATACCCCCACCCTCTCTCTCTCTCTCTGAGTAAAAACTTTTCTTCGATTTCAATTGACAAACGCCTAAAATAAAACAGACTTAAAACCCCAAAATGCCATATTTAATTCAATATGAAATATACTGCATTTAAAAAAAACAGTAGAATTTTCAAACAAATAGCTGCATTTTCAACAAACCAATATATTAATTTTGTACAAAACTATTGGATTTACAACCTAATATTTGAAGTTTCAAGCGAAAGAGACGAATTTTAAACAGAATAATTGAATTTTCAACCGAATAGTTGAATTTCAACCAGCAAAGATGAATTTTCAACTAAATTTTTTCATTTTAAAACGAAAAAGTCTAAACTATAAACATAAAAAGTTGTATTTTCAAATAAATAGTTGAATCTCAAAGCCAAAAATAAGAACTTTTTAGAAGACAGTTGAATTTTCAATCAGAAAGATGAATTTTCCACCGAAAACTTCTCTACAAAAACGATGAATTTTTCATCTAGAAGGACAAATTTTCTATCCAAAAAGATGAATGAGCAACAGAAACGACGAATTTGTAAAGAAGTATGACTTTTCAACAAAATAGTTGAATTGTCACTAAAATTTTCAACAAAAGTAATTGAACTTCTGAGAAAAAAAATGATGATCAACCAAACAGTTGCTATTTAATCTTGTAAAATGTTCAACATCGAATCTTTTACGAACGGAATAAACCAATTTTAGTTTCAAAAATTGAAATTTCCTATTCATTTATTCATTTCAACCGAAAAATTTACTTTTCTACCATAAAATATGAATTTTCAATTAAAAAGGAAGAATTTTAAAGAAAATAATGGCATCAAACAAAAAAGTTCATTTTCAATCAGGAAAGATGAGTTTTCCACCAAATAGATGCATTTTCAACAACAATCTAATTCATTTTCTAACCAAAACGTTGCAATAACTACCAAATAGTTGACGTTTAAAGCAAAAGAGACAAATCTTCAACAAAATAGTTGAACTTATAATGAAATTGTTGAATTTCAATCTACAGAGATGAATGTTCAACCAAATGGTCGAATTCTTAAACAAAAAGTAGTAAACTTCAACCGAAAACAGTTGCATTTTCAACCAAATGGTTGAATTTTCAAGCCAACAATAAGAACTTTTTGGAAGTCAGTTAAATTTTCAATAACAAAATAATAAAGAAAACCAAAAAAAATACGAGTTTTCGGCAAAATAGTTAAAGTCTCAACTAAAGCAAATTCATTTTTAACCAAGTAGTTTCATTTTTAAAGAACAAACAAAATTTACCTAGGAGGAAATTTTCAATAAAGTGAGAGAGAAATGTCAACCAAATTATTGAATTTTTAATTTAAAAAAGTCAAATTTGCATTTCAAGAAGTTGATTTAAAAAAATGATTTTTGGTTAAGTTTTAAATCAAACAGATAGATCTTTAAACAATAAAATGAATTTTCAGCAAAGTACATGGTTCAGCTTTCATCGAAATAGTTGAATTTGCAATCAAAAAGATTAATTGATTAATTTTGCACAAAGAAAAAATTAAAACAAAATACATACATTTTCACCAAAATAGTGAAATCTTTAACCAATAAAACGAATTTTTAACAAAGTAGTTCAACCTAGGCAGTTGAATTTTCGAAAAAAAAGATGAATTCTCAATAAAAAAATTTATTTATCTCAATTTTCAGCCAAAATGGGTTAACTACATTTTCAGTTAGGAAAATTATTTTTCAACTTAAAAAAATGAATTTTTAACAATATATATTATATTATATATTTAACAATATTTCTTGCCAATTCTATTTTATCCATAAATATCGTTCCAATTACAATTCAAAATAATGCATTTCAAGTTTGTTTTCGTTATCCATTTTTTGCAATACAAACGAACAAAAATTGTAACACTCTTTATAGTTTACAAACCCATCTTTAAAAACTTTCGTTCATTTGAGACTTCAGAAATTCAAGCACATTTAAAAAGAATGGACATCTTTCAAAAGCGAAAAGAGGGGTACAGGGTAAGGAGTGTGAAGTTTTGTTTTGAGTTGTTTAATTTGTAAAATAAAATCACTAAGTTTCATTTTTTCAAGCATTTCATAAAATTTTTATTCACATTTATATTTGTCCACGTGTGATGACACATTCTGAATCAACCCTTCCCCCGTCGTCAAAAATTGCACACAAACTGTTACCCCCCCCCCCCCCTCTATCCCTATCAGTGTGATTCAGTTTTTGAACGGCCGCTTAAGTTATATAAAAAACAGAATTTTTAATTTTTAATTAAAATCTCAGGAATTCGCATAACAATCTTATATGGGATTTCTTAAATTTTTTCAATCATCCTTTACTGTAATTTTTAATTTCATTGAGCCTTAATTATTATAATCTTCGCAATCTAATAATTTTATTTCCCGTTATATTTTAAAGATAATATCAATAACAATACACTTTTAAATCTTCATCAAATAATTTTTAGGCTTGACAAACAAAATATAAAATATAATGAAGAGAATTTTGATAACAAGTGAAGAATGTTTTTTGAGTAAGCTAATTTATTTTTCTTCTGTCATGACAGCTCGTGAATTCCTAATTTCTCTTTAGTGGCAATAGTCACTATTTAAGATTACGAAAACCGGAAGTACGAAATGATTAGCAACTATCTCTTTAAATCGATTAATTGAACAAACGGGATCGTCTCTATATTTTCAAAATTTAAACAGTGGTTATTCTGCAAAAAAAAATCATTTTACGCAACTCGGTTGTTTTTGCCGTATACGGCTTTGACGAAATATGCTCACGGTATCCTATTATTATCAGAAAAATAAAAATTGCTCGCGAAATACGTACAGCGTGACTTTCATAAATGCCGCCTTTGTAGTTAGTAAACGCACGAGGAAGTAAAAAAAAAAAACAAAAATTGTTTTTCCGTTCAAATCGGTAAAGGGGTATGCTTGACTGACGACAGGTGAACAAAACAGTTCGATTCTAAACGTGAGTCTATGTACTTCACTTTCGATTTCGGCGATTTCATGATCCTCAAAAATATTTACAGATTAATAAGGTTTTTAGTTTTCAATGTTTAATAGAGGATTGAAATGATTAGCATTTGTCGAAATTCTTCAACAGTCTTTTTACAGTCTTTCTTTCTCAGTCTTTTTAACACTAGAAATGTGCTGCACAAGATTCCTGGCGCTTGAGTGCTTATGAGTGAAAATTTGTGCATCGATCTGCATTGCAAGTAAGTCGCTAGTTTTTAAAGATAAGTGTTATTTCAAGTAAACTTTTTTGGTGAAATTCAGGTTTAGATGAAATATTAAAATAAAAAAATCGTATTTAAAAAAAATCAAAACATTCGAAGGCTTGACGCGGAATTCTCAATCTATTCAGAGAGAAGAATAAAGGGCCGTCCATAAACGACGTTACCAATTTTTGATTATTTTACCACGCCCCCCCCCCCCCCCCCACCCCTCAAGAAAGTAACGAAACCGCTAACTGAACACGGATTTCACGCTTTAAAATCTTAAGATGTCAAATCGAATATTCAACAAAATAGTTAAACTTTCCACAGAATAGTTGAACTTTCGATCCAAAAAGACGAATTTTTTCGAAGGTAGTTTAATTTTCATCAAAAACTGCATTTTCAACCAAGAAATATGACTTTTTTACCATAAAACATGAAGTTTCAAACCTAAGGAAAAAATATTCAAGAACGCAGTTCAATTTTTGACTTAAAAATATGACTTTGATAAACTAGTTGAATTTTCAACTAAATAATTAAATCGTTAACAAAATAGATGAATTTTCATTATACATAAATGCATTTTCAACCAAATGGTTGAATTTTCAAACAAAAAAGATTAAAGTTCAACCAAAATCAGTTGAATTTCTGTCACAATAGTTGAACTTTCAAGACAAAACGGCGTTTTTTTTTTAGAAGACAAACAAAAATGTTCATTTTTACCTAGGAAGATGACTTTTCGACCATAAAAGATGAATTTTTAATCCAAAAGGAAGAATTTTTAACAAAATAGTTTCATTTTCAAAAAAATGATTGAATTTTTGACTAAATGATAGATCTTTTAATATAAAAAGATAAATTTCCAGCAAAATATTAGAATTTCCAACCAAAGAGGTGAATCTTTGAAAAAATGCATTTCTAACCCAATAGTTGAATTTTCCGTCAAAAATATGAACTTTTAATAAAAAAGTTGATTTTCAATCAAGCAGTTTCAACTTGTTACCAAGTCGTTCAATTTTCTAGCCAAAATAAGAATTTTCCATCAGAAAGTATGGATTACAAACAAAAAATCTAATTTATAATCAAATAGTTGAACAGTTTGAATAGTTGAATTTTTAACAAGGCACACTCAACTCGTACGCTAGTTCCGTTAGCTGTTAGCATGCGTCCAAATCCAACAAAAATGGTTCACGCGGCCCTGACTATTTTACCTTTGGATTCCCCCGATTTATGCTAGAGGCCACTGAAAGTTAACCCCGAAACCATGCTTATATCGGGAGTTGAGTGTAGTTCTACTTTTGACCAAGTAGTTGAATTTTTGACGAAAAAAGATAACTTTTCAACAAAATAGTTCCATTTCCAACAAAATAATCAAATTTTGAACAACATAGAATTTTCAACTAAACGAGATGAATTTCGAACCAAAAATGTGATAGATATTTCAACCAATAGTTAGATTTTCTTATTGGATTCTACCTATTCAGTTGGCATTTAAGCGAAAAAATGAGAGGTATTTTGAAAACAGGAGAACAAAAAGAATTCTTTAAAGGGGAAAAGTTTGAAATACGGAAGTGATTTTCAATCTTATTGAGTCACTATTGAATAACTGTACCATTGTCGGGACTTTTTTCGCAAACTTTATTAAAATTTATCGTCAGGAAAAGTACTAAAGAAACGCTATCTTATTTCGTAAAATTACTTTCAAATATACCCTTCCCCCTCCCTCTATTAACAACCGTAGTTTAAAGTGCGCCCCCCCCCCCCATACCGATTGGTAACGTAGTTTATAGACTGCCCCTAACATAAAATTTAATTAAAATTAAAATTCATTTCCAGTGAACTATGCAGAAAATGTGTTTTCTACTTGTAAAAACCAAATTCAGCGATAAATAATACGCATGATACTTTTTAAGTTGAGTATTCTCTTCCGCTAAAATATGCTGTATTGTAGTTTTCTCTTCCGACACATTTAATAGTGAACTGAATTAAATTCTGAAAATTGATTTGAAAATTGATTTCCGGTACAATATGTCGAAATAGAAAATTAAAAGGAGTTATTTGTGACAGCTGGAGGTTATGTTTCATCTCTATGCCTGTATCCAACTGTATACCCCCTCTCTTTCACGCTTACATGGAAAGAGCGGCAGGTGTGACTAAAGTCGCTCTTGAATTCTGAAGAATTTCAAAGAATTTATTATGATGAATGCCAAAGAATATTCAAGGTTAATTAATTTTTTTAATGACTTAGAAAAAAATTATTTTTCATAATAAGTTTATTTTGATATTATTAATTATTCTTTGAAGATTTTCAGTTGAATAATAAGCCGGAAGACAACATTAAAATCCGGCCAAATATCCCGAAAATTAAAATTAAGATCCGGCAAAATATGCCGGAAGAGTATACAGAACGTACTTTTAATTGTAGAAATGTGATGGCGAAGAAGAAGAGAGACGTAGAAGTAGACGTCGACTTGGATCACATAAATTGGGTTTATAATTGGAATCCTACAAAAAAACCAAAAACGTCGAGTGCGTTCTTCCGCGATTCACGGATCTGGAATGACAACAGTGATTCAATTTTTCCCTATAATCATGAATTCACCGACAAAGATGACTTTCGACCCAACCAAGTATGGAACAATAACCGTAAGTAATTGCCGATTTCCTTACAATAATTAAATAATTTTTTTAAATCAAATTCTAGAGGTCTTACATCTTCATTAAAAAATCAACTTGCTCTCTCTTATCATTAATTATGCAGAAAATGGCGTTTAATATCTAAGATGGATAACGGTAATGACTTACTTCCTTTATATCATAATTTCAATTCATATTTATTTATCACAAGTAAATTTCGACTAACAGTAAACAGTTCACTCTATTATAATTTTCATAATAAAATCTTCTTTCTGTAAACTAAATTATTTGGGAAGAGAGGAAGTTTGAATTTTAAAATTTAGAAATTCGAGCGCTTTATTTCACTTTCTTCATGATAATAATTAAAATACGAAATCTCACTCTTTTTTTTCATTTCTTAATAGTTGCAATTATAAATTCTCTTCCCTCTGAACTGGACATTTGTTGCCGCTATAAATCTGTTCTATTACAGAGCTGTGAGTCAAGTTTTTATTCTCAAATGTCGCAAAATAAAATAGTTTCTCGTAGAGACATAGCAAAAACTTTAAAATGCTCATTGTGTTCGAAATTTATTTTGCAAGTGCTGTTAAACTTAAATCCTCAGAATATTTATTGCACTCTTTCCAATTATTATAAAGTACATACATGGCGCCATTTTCGATTACAATCTCAAAATTATCTTCAAACTATTGTTGTCGGGAAACCCGCGTTCGTGATTGGATGAAGCTTTTTTTTTTTGAAAAATTTCTTCTGTTTAAAAAAAGTCTCAATACTTCAGGTTGATAAGAAATTTAAGGTTATCTAAATGATATATTCAATAATCTTAATTAATGGAACGAAGGTGTCCATATACAAAATGAAATGTGTAGATATTTGAAGAGTTTGAAAATGAAGAAGCTTTTTAAGAATTTTGGAAGGTTATTTCATCAAATTTATTTTAGGAAAATATTTAAAAAGATTTCAAAACATACTGAAAGATTCCCAGAATTCTCAAAAAGGAATCTGGAAGATTTTGAGACAATTTCAGGAATAAATCGAGTCAGTTCAAAATATATTGCTTCCTCATAGAGGGAGGTTTGTAATTACCTACATTTTCAATTATACTTTTTTGACATATTTTCATATAATTCGAAACCAGAAGCTTAAAAATAAAATTCTTGAAAAATGTCCATGTGTGTATGTGTGTTTGTAACTTTTTTCTGTTTACCATATCTCGAAAACTAAGAGCTATGATCAAGAAATTTGAATGAAGTGTAGCTCGGATTGATATCCAGGTATGATAGGATTTTGAGCTAGATCGACCATTTAGAAATAGGTTTTTCTTACGTTTAGAGATTTAAAAAGAAAAATTGTACCTTGTTTATATAAAAAAAACTTTTTTGATATTCAAAATACAACAATACGATATTTAGCGTATTTTTCGCGTCTCTGAAACGCATCGATCGATCTATTGCTGAAACTTTTATGACCTACCAGTATTTATGAAGTTTCAAAAATTGGTTTATTCTGTTTATATGAGAAAAACTTTTTTGATATTCAAAATACCACAATATTATATTCAGTGTATTTGTTCGCGTCCTTAAGATGCATCGATTGACTCATTGATAAACCTTTTATGACCCACCATTATCCATTTACGAATTAAAAAAAAAGGTTTATTCTGTTGAAATGAATTTTTTTTATATCCAAAATACGACGATATTACATGTGGATCATTTGTTCGCGTCCTTGAGACGCATTGATTGACCTATTGATGAACCTTTCATGACCCACCAGTACCGATTTATGAAGTTTAAAAGGAATGGTTTATTCTATTTATATGAAAAAAAAAACATTTTTGATATTCAAAATACGAGAATATTAGATGTAGAGTATTTGTTCGCGTCCTTAAGGCTCATGTAGTGGGTATTCCAACCTACAAAACTCACCTCAAAAAATTGGTTTCGAATGCTGGCGCACCGAAAGGATGTCAGGGGGCAATTTTTTTCCCCACAGGAAGCACATATCCACATTTGAGGGGGAAAGTCCCTCCGGAACGTCAACACTCGCGATAAATATTAAAAAATTAAAAAATAAAAACGTTTTCAAAGTTCGAAAAAATGTAACCAGAAACAGTACAATCAGCGCCGCGTGGTCTCCAGATCGATCACTAAATCGATCTAAAAGAACTTCTGGCGCCATATTCAAAATAGAAAAAGCATTGAAACCTATGTAGGAGTAATAATTTTTAATAAGTTATAATATATTATTTGAAAAACATAACAAATGAATATCATCTTACAAAAATATAAGAAAAAAAAGGAAAAATATATTCAACGCAAAATACTGACTGATAAAATAGATAAATAAAACTTGCAACATTTTCTTCCAATTCTGAGTTGATCTTATAACATTCCCTTCACACCACCCACACAGAAGAAATAATTTACATATAGCTAAAAAAGATTTGGTAAAGATTTTCCAAATTTGTAATTAGCAAAAATAAGCATTTTCCACAAAATACAATGTTATTGTGTTTATGATTTTTTCAGAGGAACCTTAGGCTATATAATGTATAACAAACTCCCCATAAACCCCACCCACGCAATAAACTCAACTGTAGAAAGGTGGAAAGACCCGGTGAATAGTTTCCGATCTTAGTCCATGGAAATATAATCATTTCTCTAAAAAATCAAAGTTATAGCGACTTTGATTTTTTTAAAAGGTCCTTCGGTTCTGGATTATTATTATAACGTCCCCAAAAGTCCATCCACCCACAAGAAATAAATTACATATGGCTGTTAAGATTTGGTAAAGATTTTCCAAACTTGTAATTAGCAAAAAACAGTTATTTCCACAAAATGCAAAGTTATTGTGTTAATGATTTTTTCAGAGAAACCTTAGGCTACATAATGCACCCCTAACACTCCATCAAACCCACCCACGTATTAGAAATCAATTCTAGTAAGCTGGGAAGACTTGGTAAATATATTGCTGTATTATTCTTTGACGAAAAAATAACATTTTTAGAAAAAGTCGAAGTCGTTGTCTCTATGATTTTTTGATGTGATCCTCAATCAATACATTGTTATCAGAACACCCATACAAACCCACTCTCGCATTATAAATCAATTCTATAAAGTTTTCGAGACAAGTTTTTTATTATTTATTCCAAAGACATTCTGACTCTTATGGCTTCATTTCAAACCTGAATACGAGTTGGAATTCACAGGCTCAAGTCAATCAGACTCCATTCTGGCCGCTGGTCATTATGAAAACGATTTCAAATTCGTATTTCCCTAATAGCTAAAACAAACAGTTACATATGTATATAAGTCAAAATATGCGTCACATCGTTGAGTCATTCAGTGAACTCATTGAGAAAATGTTGCCCCACTTTTGTCGATGAAAGCTCAAAGATTTCATATAACAATGTTTTAACGATAAATGTTACAAGAATAGTTGCACGAGGTTTGAGCTATCATTGAACAATGGTCTGGAGTGAGCAACAAGTGACCACGTGCGAATCGTCTCTGTCACCGATGAGTACGGAGAGACACAATTTCATATATCTATGCAACATTTTGGAATTATATGTACAACAATCTTTTTGTTTCACAGAATGGTGAAAGTTCAATTTCTAATTCTTACAGCAAATTTTTGATAAGTTATATTACATTGGTAATGTGAAAAAAGACCAATTTGAAATCGTTTTCATAATGACCAGCGGCCAGAATGGAGTCTTATTGACTTGAGCCTGTGAATTCCAACTCGAATTCAGGTTTAAAAAGAAGCCATAAGATTCAGAATGTCTTTGGAATAAATTAGAAAAAATTTATCTTGAAAATCGACTCTGATTAGTAGTGTGAAAAAAGACGAATTTCAAATCGTTTTCATAATGACCAGCGGCCAGAATGGAGTCTTATTGACTTGAGCCTGTGAATTCCAGCTCGAATTCAGGTTTAGAATAAAGCCATAAGAGTCAGAATGTCTTTGGAATAAATTAGAAAAAATTTATCTTGAAAATCGACTCTGATTAGTAGTGTGAAAAAAGACAAATTTCAAATCGTTTTCATAATGACCAGCGGCCACAATGGAGTCTGATTGATTTGAGCCTGTGAATTCCAACTCGAATTCATGTTTGAAAAGAAGCGATAAGATTCAGAATGTCTTTGGAATAAATTATAAAAAATTTATCTTGAAAATCGACTCTGATTAGTAGTGTGAAAAAAGACGAATTTCAAATCGTTTTCATAATGACCAGCGGCCACAATGGAGTCTGATCGACTTAAGCCTGTGAATTCCAACTCGAATTCAGGTTTGGAATGAAGCCATAAGAGTCAGAATGTCTTTAGAATAAATAATAAAAAACTTGTCTCATAAACTTTCTAGAATTTATTTCTAATGCGAGAGTGGGTTTGTGTGGGGTGTTCTGGTAACAATCTATTGACTGAGGATCACATCAGAAAATCATAGAGACAACGACTTCGACTTTTTCTAAAAATGTTATTTTTTCGTCAAAGAATAATACAGCAATATATTTACCAAGTCTTTCCAGCTTACTAGAATTGATTTCTAATACGTGGATGGGCTTGATGGAGTGTTAGGGGTACATTATGTAGCCTAAGGTTTCTCTGAAAAAATCATTAACACAATAACTTTGCATTTTGTGGAAATGACTTTTTTTTGCTAATTACAAGTTTGGAAAATCTTTAACAAATCTTGATAGCCATATGTAATTTATTTCTTTTGGGTGGATGGACTTTTGGGGATGTTATAATAATAATCCAGAACCGGAGGACCTTTTATCAAAATCAAAGTCGCTATCAAAGTCGGAAATTATTCACCGGGTCTTTCCAGCTTTTTACAGTTGAGTTCTTTTGCGTGGGTGGGTTTTATGGGGTGTTGGTTGTACATTATATAGCCTAAGGTTCCTCTGAAAAAATCATAAACACAATAACATTGCATTTTGTGGAAAATGCTTAGTTTTGCTAATTACGAATTTGGAAAATCTTTACCAAATCTTTTTTAGCTATATGTAAATTATTTCTTCTGTGTGGGTGGTGTGAGGGGAATGTTATAAGATCAATTCAGAATTAGAAGAAAATGTTGCAGGTTTTATTTATCTATTTTATCAGTCAGTATTTTGCGTTGAATATATTTTTCCTTTTTTTTCTCTTATATTTTTGATAGAGGAACGGCCCGTTAGGCTGAACAGCCCCTCAGGTTAGCTGCGAATACAAGAATAAGCAGCCGCGGACAGCCGATAGGAACCAGACGTGGGTGTGGTGAGCCCAGCCTAAGATGTTGGCCTAGCACTGGTAGAAAACACGATGACCATGGCTTGGGGGGACCCACCAGTTGCGTTCATACGCAATGGGTGGGTCCTGGCAGGCCGAGGTGCAGCGTGTATCCACCTAGAAACACTACCCGAACTAAAACTAAAAATCTTGTAAGGGAAAAATCCTGCTGCCCATTGGACACCGCAGCGATGACACTGCCCGCAAGGGATGTGTGGAATGATTCGCCTGTATAGGGCCGAAGGGGTATTGATGCCAGTATTGGCGCGCTGCCTTGCAGGGGGACGTTAGGATACGAGGATGAAACTGTAATGTGTCTGACGACAAGTTGACATGGTCCTTGTCAGAGTCGGAAAGCTCCCATGCTTAGACCTAGGGAGGTATGGGGGTTATCACTCCTGGGACAGTGGACTCACCTACGATCGGAATAGGATCCTAACGTGCGGATTATCTTGAAACTACCATGGCTAACTTGCAAAAACAAAAAACTACAGTTAAAGATCTAAGGGTGGGAACTCTAAACGCGCGTAGCCTAAGTACTGGCGGATTTAGCGAACTCATTAAGATAGCAAATGATTACAATACTGACTTAATAGCACTCCAAGAAACATGCTGGCCGGGCGATTTCGCGTCAATTTCTAAGGATAACTATACTTTTCACTATGGGGGAGCTAAGGAATGGAGACTGGGGACCGGTTTTCTTATTAATAAACGAATCTCGCAAGCGGTTATCGACATGCAATTCATTAACGATCGGTTATCATACATTGTACTGAAGGGTATTTTCAGCAAACAGGTATTAATCAATGTGCACTGCCCCACCGAGGACAAAGACGAAGACACTAAAAATCTCTTTTACGAAACAATCGAGCAGGTTTTTGACAAGTTCTCAGCTTTTGACGCAAAAATAGTATTGGGAGATTTCAACGCGAAAATTGGAAAAGAACCGATGTATAGGCCTACAATAGTATCAGAAAGTTTGCATGAGGCCAGTAATGATAATGGAACTAGAGTAATAAACTTTGCAGCTTCAAAGAACCTCGTTGTCAAAAGCACATATTTCAAGCATAAAAATATACATAAGGCCACCTGGAGATCACCAGGTGGTAATACTCACAATCAGATTGATCACGTTCTAATTGACAGAAGACGCCATACAAACATTCTCGATATAAGATCGTATAGGGGAGCGGATTTAAATTCAGACCATTTTCTCGTGATAGTAAAAATAAGATCTAGGCTAGCGATAACTAAGAAAACAAGCCGCACAGAGCCAACAGTTCGTTTCAATATAGATAAGTTCAAAACAGCTACAGAAACATTAAATTATCAAGTTGAGATTTCTAATAGCTTTGATGCTCTCCAAGAACAGAGAGACGATAACAATAATTACGAGGAGGATCCGGAAACCCTATGGAGCAATATAAAAAAGGCGGTAAAGACAGCCGTGAAACTTACGATAGGTTTAAAGAAAGTAACAAAAAGCAAACCATGATATGACGAAGAGTGCAAACTCGGGTTTGAAAAACGTTGGAAGGCCAGACTAAGTAGTTTACAAAATAAGTGCGATCAAACACATAAGAAGTATCTCGAGATTAGTAACAGTACAAATAGGCTCTATAGATCCAAGAAAAGGGAGTGGGAAAAGAATAAAATACTAGCAATAGAAACGCATAATAAACAGAATAACCCGCGCGAGATGTACAGGGGAATCAATTTTATAAGGAAAGGCTTTCAAAGTAGAACTGAAGTAATGAGGGACGAAAATGGCAATCTAGTAGCCGATGCGACAGAGAGACTGAATTTATGGAAAGAATATTTCGATAAACTATTAAATGTACGCGAAGCCCCTGTTGAAGGTAATCTCGGCGAAATCCACACTGCTGATCTATTAATTGATGATCCTGCTGATATAGAAATAGAAATGGCCATAAAGAAGTTGAAAAATAACAAAGCCGCGGGCATCGACGACCTACCGGCTGAACTGATAAAAAATGGAGGCCCTTGCCTCAAAAGACAAATTTGTAAATTAATACGCACAGTTTGGAAAACAGAACGCATTCCAGAGGAATGGAATGACTCTATTGTTATTCCTATCTTTAAAAAAGGCGATAAAATGAACTGTAACAATTATCGGGGAATTTCACTTGTGTCGTCGTGTTATAAGGTCCTGTCCAATGTAATCTTAGGTAGGCTAACTCCTCTCGCCGAGGAAATCATTGGGGATTACCAGTGTGGATTCCGCCGAAACCGATCTACAAGCGATCAAATGTTCACAATTAGACAACTGCTAGAAAAAAAATGGGAATTTAATGAAGCAGTGCATCAGCTATTTATCGATTTTAAAAAAGCTTACGACTCTATTATACGCGCGCGAATGTACTGGATCCTGGAGTTCTTGGGTGTGCCAAGAAAATTGGTTAGACTTATCGAAATTTGCTTAAGCGGCAGTAGGGGAAGAGTACGCGTAAACGGAAGGTTATCGGAAGAGTTTTCGATCCGCGATGGTCTGAAACAGGGCGATGCACTTTCGTGCGTCCTTTTTAACTTAGTTTTAGAATACGTGGTTAGGCAAGTGCAGGCGAATCCGACCGGTGCTACCCTCAATGGGGTAATACAAATTCTTGGATATGCGGATGATCTCGACATACTAGGGGATGATAAAGAAACGGTAGCAAAAAATGCAGAAATCTTGATCACAAAAGCCAAAGATATTGGCTTGGAGGTTAGCGAAACGAAAACAAAATATATGACCGTCGTCAGATCTGAACAAAGTAATCAAGACGGGGATCTAACAGCCGGAAATATGAAATTCGAAAGGGTTAGCGAGTTTAAATACCTCGGGTCAATTATAACTAGCGAAAATAAGATTAAAACGGAAATCAACGCGCG
>CAKNXH010063664.1:156200-182652 GCA_932178445.1 Andricus quercusramuli | reverse complement strand
TACCCTCCTCTCTCTCAGATCCATTAGCCTGCCTATATCTCTGAATCTCTCCTCCATTCAAACTTTGAGTGTGAGTAACGGTATCACTTATACCGCTCGCTGCATTGCCGGGTTCAATCGTTTCAACAACCTGTGCCGACGGCCGCCCCCGTGTCCGATGTGACACGCGAGGTGCAGGACCGATACTGGTTTTGCTTTTCTATTTTGATTTTTCCTGGAAGCCATTTTTTTAAAATTGAGAATAATTATCGAATAAGAAAATTATTAAACAAAATCATACAGTTATTTAATTCATATTATTCATATTTGGCCACAAATTAAGAAATTCAAAATTTTAATCCAAATTCTTTCGTATTCAAATAAATAATTAAGTCAAAACATTAATCAATGTAATTTATTCGCTCAATTCTATTTAATTTCAAGAGATATTATATTAAATTAGAACAAACATTCTCTTTTACTTCTTTGATTTTTCAATAAATCTCAGTAAATAAAGTACGTAGTGATCTTAATAATTTAATAATTCTACTGTTTTCACCATTTTGAAACACAATTCCACATTAAATTTTATAAAAAAGAAATGATTTAACCCAGCAATTCACTTCCGCACTATGTCACTATCACTGTAATCCTCAGGATGGTTCACATCCGCTGACTCTCAGGAAATCTGCCGGTGATCCCCAGGAACTGCCGCTGATCCTCAGGAACTGCCGCTGATCCTCAAAGAAATCCCATGTCCTTCAAAAGTCCCACGGTGGACCCCCTCTATGAGAGGAAGTGTTTTTGTATCACTTTCTCTCCCTGTTTTTTCTGACCAAGCTACTCGATCCACCTGGCAGTAATATTAAAGACAGGTTAAGGTGAAAGGGTCATTTCCAACGAAGAATCCGAAAGCCATGGTCCCACTGGTCCCGCGATGTCCACCAAAGGTCACTGAGCCGCCGGTGCTCCCACGATGTCCACAAGAGAAATTCAGAAAACCATAGATGATCTTTTTTACAATGTCCATTTCATTTAGAGAGTCATCTGGTTATCGCGCCTCGAAAATAAGAGTTTTTATTTTTCTTCACACTTAAATTTCAGTTTTCACAGTTTTTTTTCACTTTTTTTTGTTTAAATATACCGGAAGTCACTTCACTCGCGAGCGCGGCGCATTTCACGAAGAGTACCTTGAATTTAAGTCAAAACCATGTTATTTACTCGCGATCGTTTTTAATAAAAATGTTCAAAAAATGTTTATGTTTTTCCCGATTTAAACAGCAAATCCCACAGAACTGTCACCATGTTACGTTTCGCGCAGGTCTCATGGCTGCGAAACTCCCTCTCATTGGTGGTTCGTGCTGTTGATTAAATTATTGGAATGAACCCGGGAATTATTTGAAATAAAAAACGTAAAATATTTATAGTTGAAATAAAAATACATATTGTCGAACTTTAAACAAAATTAGGCAAATCCGGATTACAAATTCAAATCTAATATTCGAAAAAAGAGCCTGAGTCAAATAACGAACCGAACTCTAGGCTGTCAAGAATTGATCTACTTTGCTCTGATCTGTATCATCCAGCATCCACCCTCGCCTTCTTCGTGGTCCCATGACCGCAAGCTCGCTGCTCCCACTCCTTATACAGTCATA
The DNA here is from genome assembly GCA_932178445.1 of Andricus quercusramuli. NCBI lineage: Eukaryota > Metazoa > Arthropoda > Insecta > Hymenoptera > Cynipidae > Andricus > Andricus quercusramuli. Next base: position 181,018 of record CAKNXH010063664.1, on the reverse strand, counting down.
CACTCACTCACACACACATATCTCACGTACAATTTTTCCCATACCTCTACATGCTGATTCATGTGAGATGGAACTCACCATCTCCACGTGATTTCTTCGAAAACCTAGATTCGAAACTACGTCGCCCCAAAAGTCGCAGTACTTGAGTCTGTCGCCAGTTTATATAAACATTCGCGGTCCCTAACGTCCGGATATTGCCTTTAAAATTAACCGCAGTATATACAAAGACTACTTATAATCTAAAGCGTTAATAACCTACTTTGGTACTCACTACGTGACAAGAAATACATTTTCTCAACACAGTTTATTTATCTCTTAAAATTCTACGTCTTATAATCGATTATTTTTGTCCGAGACCGCTCAAATATCAGTCAAAGTCTTAAAATTGGAATATTTCATATAAATTTATCGCATCTGTGCAAATTTAATTTCTCCCGCACTAGTAGGTGCTGCACTCTTTGTGCAGAAACGAGCGAGATTTAGTCGCTCGTAACACGTACACTACGTAACTACGGACACAACACTTATGAACAAAATATGAATATATTATGTCATGCTATTCATGCTATCCAATATTTTAATTCGATATAAAATCTTACAAGTGTGAATGCTTTACGATATAAATAATTATTCATTTTTGAACGACATTGAATTTAAAGTGGATCGACAATTATAAGGCTAAAGCTTGAATTTATTTTTCTTGGCTGAAAATATGTGACAAATCAGTCTACGTGATACCCTTCAAAATCGAGAAATTCGGTATGCCCTTGGACATGGAGTGATTTTAAGCAGGGTGAGTAATGCGAATTCAGGGTGTCCAGCATCCTTGAGAACCTGGAATTCTCCTTGTTTTTTTTATATCTTGAAAACCTGAAAATCTACTTGAATTTTCCACGAGAACCTTGAATTTTGTTTTGTTTTTAAAACAGTTATTTTATTGAAATGTGAAGCGTAATCAAAACCTTCTCGTCTATTATGAAAGAAACATCTCGTTTAGAAGAAATATTGCTATTGACAAGTTTTTTATTTATCAGAATATAATTTATCTTTCGTTCATTATAGAATAAATAAAGAGATTTCAAGGTGCCAATTTTTTTATAGATTGCAATTAACAGACTTTAATATTGTGAATAATTCTATAAGGTTTTTTTTTTCTTCTCCGCTAATATAGAATGCTAATGTATACATTTTCTATGATTTTAAATGTACAAACTATAAAAATTATCACTTAAATATGTCGACGTTAATTCAGTTCAGAATTAAAATGAGCCATGGCCTTACAACAGATTTTTTGAGGGGGAAGATTTCAAAATATTTTACAAAGATTTGAAATAATTCAATGATTTCAACGAATACAAAAGATTTTACAAAAATTGCATAAAAGTTTCATAAAGATTACAAGAGAATACAAAATTTTAAAAGATGTCAAAGATTTCAAAACATTTCAAAAATCTTAAACGATTTCAACATTGTTCAGAAGATTTAGAAAGATTTCAGAAAGATTTGAAATATTTCGATCATTTCAAATGAATACAAAAGATTTCACAAATATTTCAAAGATTTCATTAAAAATTTCATGAAAATACAAGAATTTCCAAGATTTCAGAATGTTTCAAAGAATTCATAAAGATTTCAAAGCATTTCGAAGATTTTAAACGATTTTAACATTTTTTAGAAGAATTCAAAAGATTTAAAAACATTTCAATGATTTCAAATGAATACCAAAGATTTCAGAAAGATTTTTCAAATACTTCGAAGCATTCATGAGGATTTCAAGAATTTCAACCACAATTCAAACGATTTTCAAATTTTTTCGAAGATTTCAAAATATTTCACAAAGATTTTAAATATTTCAATGATTTGAGACGAATACGAAAGATTGCACAAACATTTCAAAGATTTTAAATAACTGAAAATTTTTTAGAAGATTTCACAAAGATTATAAAATATTTCAATGATTTCAAACGAATAAAAAAGATCCCACAAATATTCTGAAGAATTCATTAGGAATTCAAAAGATTTAAAGAATTTCAAAGATTTTAACAAGAGACACCGGATTTCAAAGATTTTAAACTAATTCCAAATTGTTTAGAAGATTTCACAAACATTTTAAATATTTCAATGTTTTCAAACTAATACAAAAGATTTCAGGAAGATTTCATAAATATTTAAAGATTTATAAGGATTGCAAAGATTTAAAAACATTTCGAGGAATTCAAACAGTTTCAAAAGGTTTCAACAAATTTGAGAAGATTTAAAAAGACTTTAATGGTTTCATACGAAGACCAAACATTTCACAAACAAAGAATAATTTTATTAATATTTCAAAGATTTCATAATGTTTTCAAAAGATTTCAAAAAATGTCACACAGATTTCAAGGATTTCAAAGCTTTAACAATTTTTTTTGAACATTCTAAAAGATTTTACAAAGATTTTGAATACTTCAACAGATTTCAACGAATTCACAAAAATTACGAAAGCTTTATGTGGAAACTGTTGGCCAATAAAAATGAAATGACTCACTTTTCGCACGTATAAAAAATGGTTATTTCATTATTTGATGTGAAAAAAGTAGACCTGGGAAACCTGGAAAAGACCTTCATTTTTTTTAAGAATCGCTGGACACCTTGCGAATTAGAAAGGTGGTTTGATATGTGCTCGCATGTTTTAAGAGGTGTAAAATATTAAATGGATAATAGTAGGCGAAAGTCTTAGCGACATCCTCGCGACATACTTACGATGCTTTTAGGATATATGACGTAACATTGTTAATATTAATCGTTTCATATATAAATTAATATTTATAACACTCTCCCTAATGCTCTCTATAAATCTCAGTTGATAATAAGTGGTAGTGTATTAGTGACAAATCTTTCACTTACAACACACTTTGTTAATTATTTCTAATAATACAAGTAGTTGAAAATGACTAATTATTCATAGAAATTTTTACTGAAGCAATAAGTGCCTACATTTATAGATACTTTATAGTTCCGATTCGAAGAAATGTCAAAAAGTTTGTCAACTAAACCAAGTTCTGCTTACTTCAACCAGATTAGAAAGTAAAATATTATTAGAATACAATTCTGGTTGCTTAAACAGGAAGATATGGAAAGAAAATTTGGAAGCTTAATGTATATAGTAAATTCCATAAGTTACCTAAAAATTCAGCTTATCTTACTCATATTATGCAAAGTCGATATGGGTAGAAGTGAATTAAAAAAAATAAGCGGGGCTAATGATTAAAAAATTAATATATTTCTTTTCTATTCACTCTGGAAAAAACAAAAACAGTATTAGTTGAGCGAGTATATTAGCGTATTCATTTGTTATGAATCTTTAGGTTTCCGCAAAACGTCGATTCAAAAATAATAGTCCAACGGCTTTACGGCATCTTTGCGACGTCGTTACCACATCTTGAGGACATTTTACTTATAAATCTGTTCCGTGCGAATATTTCGTAACTATTAAGAAATTCACATGGTTAGAAAAACATATTCAGGGTTGCCACTATTTTCTGAATTTGAAATTCCCTGACTTTTCCCGGTTTTCCAGGTCCAAAAATTCATTTTTCCAGACTCTTATTAGGACACTCTAGTCATTCTACATAAGGAAATAGTTAATAACGTATAAAACATTTATCAAAACACATTTATTTTTATTGAATTTCGCCGAATTTCTGATTGGCTTCATAGCGCGCGCTTATTTAAAATGTTTAAAATATGCAAATTAATAGTTTTGAACTAATAATAATTAGAAAATGCATGAAAACACATTTTTTATTGCAAAATATACTTTCGCAGTCATAAATATAATAAGTATTTGATTTCACTGCTGAAAACACATTATTCGTTCGGACATCAAAGAAAGACAACTTTTTTCTCATAATTCATTAATTTCATATTGTTCTCCATAGAAAATACGTGTTAAGAACTTAGATATATATTTTTTTAAACTTTTCCACCCTTTCAGTTTTGGATTCTCAGTAAAAAAACTGATCTCTTTGTGTTTTCAGCAGTGAAATCACATTAGTATTATATCTATGCCTGCGAAAGTTTATTTTGCAATGGAAAATGTATTTTTATGCATTTTCTAATTATTATTTGTTAAAAACATATTATTTGCATATTTTAAAAATTTTTAATATGCGCGCGCTATGCAGCCAATCAGAAATTCCGCGCGACGCATGCGCAGCTCGGTTGGGGAGCAAGATTGGGAGCACTGCACTGAAATTCGACTTGCTAAAGCAAGACCTTTCACATTCGTCAGGTTACCCCATTTCCAAATCTGGTGCAAATGGAGCGGAAGCCAGTGGAAGCGATTATATGACGTCACGCGGCTACCTCCCTCCTTCAACAGTCCATGCATTTAGTGTAATCTGTCTTTTTCTAAAATCCAATTTATGCCTTACAAACGTGCTGTCAGAGGGCGCATATTTTATAATTTGTGAACGGCATTTTCAAACAATCAAAAAGGCAATTAACATATAATGCTATTACTTTCTATTTTTCCAGCAATTATTCATTATTCCCTGACTTTTGCAGACTTTTCATATTCCCTGACTTTTCCCGGTTTTCCAGGTTTCCAGAAAGAGTGGCAACCCTGATATTCAAACGTTTTTCAGTCGTACATTTTTTATTTTTTATTCGTCTATGTTTTGCAGAGTATTAAATAATTGATTTAAAATAACGCCATCTTAGTAACTTTTGAAAAGTATATGTCTAAAAAGGAATTATTTTATTTTATTTGTTAATGCGGAAATCTGCAACTAGAGTTAAACATTTAGTAACCAACGCCCGTTCGTGCGAACGACTCATTTTGTAAATAAATGCAATTATTTAAATTTTTAAGTTTCAAATTAAAGCTGAATTCATATGTTATAACTTCATCTTTCATTTTCATTGGCACAAAATGATTTTAAAACTCTTAATTTCTTAATAATGGAATTTTTGTCTGTGTGTTGGGCAGCAACATTATATAATTAGCTTAGCAATTCAATATATTAGGAAGTGCATGAAAAAATAAGGGGGGTATTGTTTCAGAAATATAAATCTATATCTTTCTTTCTCTCGTTTTAGTGACCCCACGAACCCTCGATTTGAAAATAATAGGCCAATGGCTTTACCACATTCATGCGACGTCGTTACGAGATCATTACGACATTAAACTTATAAATCTGTTGCGTGCAAATATTTGATCAATGATAAAAGATTTAAATGGTTAGTACAAATTGTTTAAACGCTTTTCAAACGTAAATTTGTAATTCTGCACTTATCTGGTTCAAAGTGTTAAAGAATTGATTGAAAATACGCCATCGTAGCAAACTTTTCAAAAATGTATTCCTGAACAGAAATTAAAATATCTTATTTTGTAATGACGGAAATATACGCAAATATTGCCATTCAATAACAGTTCAAAATGTTTTTTTCAATAATGAATTGCATAATAAGCTGAACAATTTGATACGCCTAGAAATGAATTTGAGAAAATAAGTAATGTAATCATTCAAAAATATGGTCATTCCATCTTTACGCACTGCGCTGTTGGAAAAGACTGAAACAATTACAAAAAAAAATGCAAACAGTAGAAATTGGGCGCGCATATTACAGTATTATTTTTTAGGAACATTTTAGACTCCGTGCAACGTCTATTTGAAAACGGGCCAACAGCTTTACGACATCTTTGCGACATCTTTACGTCATTTAACTTATAAATGCTTTTCGTGCGAGTATTTCATGAATTCAAAAATTCACATGGTTAGTAAAACATATTCAAACGTTTTTTGGTCGTACATTTTTTACTGTGTATTTATCTATGTTCTCCAAAGTATTAAACATACGAAAAGCATTAGAAAAATAAGGGGTGGTAATCATTTAAAAATGTTCTTATATATATAATTAAATATGCTATAATACTAACTGATTGCCAACGGCGATACCACGCTGAAAACACCAGTTCCCGTAAGATCACCGAAGTTAAGCAGCGTTGGGCGCGGTTAGTACTTGGATGGGTGACCGTTCGGGAATACTGCGTGGTGTTGGCCCGTCGTGGGTGTGGTGGACCCACACTGGTAGTATTTATCCACCTAGAAACACTACCCGAATCGGGTAGTGAGGCAATAAACTTTCGAGTTCGAACTGCTAATCAATTTTTTTTTTTTTTTATAATACTAACTGAAGAATAACATTTTAATGTAGTTTTTGATGTCTTTTGTGATATTCAAAAAGATGTCTTCAAGACGACGAAAACGACGGACATAGAATGTCTTATAGATATCAGAAATTTGTCTTTCCAATGCCGTTACGACTTTCCAGTTTAAAGACATAGGGCATATTGGGACGTCCTCCGGACATCTTAAAGATGTCTCGGTGCCCACTAGGATATTATGTTTCAAACCCCTATCCCTGGTTGAAATTACACTATATTGTTGACTGCAAAAAATTTATCAAATTTACAAACTTATAAAAGGGGGAAAAGAGAATTTATTTTGAAAAATATACAACACAACGAATTTAGATAAATTACATTGTATAAGGTAGGACTGATTCACATAACCTTACTGATGATCCAGTGAGTCAGTCCGGGACGAAACATAGAAAATCTAAATTCAATTTACTTATAAAATATATATCGTTTCAATTGTAGAACACAAAACAAACGAACATTAATTCGACCCTAATGTCAATTAAAAAATCTTCTTTAGAATTATAATAATTAGGTAAATTAAAAACTATATCTTTCGAAAAAAGAGTAAAGATATCATCTAATTATTTTCAAAATGGCAATTTTTCACAGAGTGGTTTTTCTGCTCTGGTCAGTGGCTTCGATTTATTGAGGAAGGGGGGGGGGGATTCATAAAAAATATAAAGTAAAATTCTTATTAGAAATTAATTTTTCGGAATCTATCAACCAGATTTCCAAATAGAAGGAAGAAAACTTACAGAAACTTTTCGAGATTTGACCCTTAGGTACACACTTTTTCAGTGCGACGTTGTCTAGTTTACAGCCATGACCTCTCTTTAAAATTCTCAGTATCCGGTTACCGTTAATGTGAAATTCGGAAAAAAATACTAGTTTCCTTCTGGATCTCAGAGGAGAAGAGTCCTTTTCTAATCACATAGTGTGAAAATTATTCTATTTTATGAAGATTTTAACCTGTTTTAAGAAAATTATTACGTTAAAAAAGTTTCTGATTTGTGTCAGTGTTGTTATATTACATGTGATAACTTAGCAACGTCGAAATAAGCCTCAATTCGCGCAGTTATGGGAAGAATAATATATGGAAGAGATGGAAAGGAAGAAAATTACTAAATGAATTTCTCTTCAACTTGGTAATTGATGATTTTTCTATTTAATTTCTGGCCCCTATCCGTGGCCCGAATAATATATATTTTATTTTTATATTTTATTGTGTTTCTTAAAAAAGCAAATCAAAATTTATATAAATTATATATTATGTTTCAACCCCTATCCGTGAACATTAATGCACGTGATGTAATTATTAAAAACTATTCTGTCATACATTGAGTAAAAATGGGTTAAAATTTCATATTAGTTAAGTAAAGTTTGCAAAGGAAAAGTCAAGCAAACTTCAAATTATGCAATGTTAATGATTCCCTTAAAGTCAGTTATAGAATGGCAAATTTCGGTGAATCTTTTTAAGTAAAAAATGTATTATTTACTCGAAAGTTTGGTAAAGTTTAAAATGAATTCTAGAGAAAAATTGATTTTGGTTGTGTTGTTATTTCCTCCACATTGTATGGAAGTTTATCCGCTGTGGAAGAGATTTTCATTTTTGCTACGTTAGACTTTATTCGACAGTTGGGTAAACCGAGATTCGAGTCGCAGTCGCTCGGAATCTCCCACCACCTCCCCAATCTTGCAGGATCGTATACAAGTATTGAGCACCTCGAAGATATTCACCATTTTTTAAATTATGAGTGAGGTGTTGAATTTTCAACCTATTTATAGTCCTTGTTGGCATTTAGTATTTGATAATGAATATTAGTTTTACAATTGCAAAATAGAATTAGAGTTTTTTTAAGAAGGTTATTACAAAGTTGATTACCATGGATCAAGTGGGACGATGGTCGTGGGGGTTAAGGCGTAGGCTTTGAACCCACTCCGTCGGCTTGCGGGTTCGATTCCCGCCTCGCACTCTGGAAGAGTCTCGGTGGTCCATGCGGTGAACACTTGGACCGGTACCTCTAGAGAAAAAGGTTCTCTAAGTACTTAAGGCTGTTGCTCTTGGTGGTTCGGAACCCACCTTAAACTGTAGGTCCCCCTCCCTCCACCAAGTATGTGTGTGGGAGGTGTGTGAAGGAATAGGGAAGAGATACAAGAACAATGTAAACCCTCAGGGGACACATTAGAAGCTTCCATTCCATTCCATTACCATGGATCGAAGTTCACGTCCCTGGCGTAAACCTCAGTGATGCCATTTCAGTGCTTTTTGCCATGTTAGTGGTTTTCCTATAAAATTTGTAGTTTTTTTCTTCATTTAGTGGGATGAAGAAATTATATTTCAATGAGAATAAAAAAGCCTGGTTCCAAAAAAATTATCCTATTCCGAGAAAATCAAAATTGACCTTCGCGGTATCACGAAAAAAAAGAAAGTATATATTTTTTCATTGCATGATAAAATGTTTTTAAAATATCAGTACTAGAAGGTTGGAAAACTTGATACTTCGTTTAAATTTGAACTGAATATGAACTTAGATTTTATTGAATTTTGTTTTTAAATTATTGTGTCAATAAATGAGATTCCAAAAAAAATCTGTTCACCACAACTCTTACTATAGGGTGATTTTGCAAATTTTTGTAATGATAACAGAAATTTCAATTTCAAATTAAAAAAAAAATTAAAATTTTCAAAAACAATTTCTTAAACTGAAATTTCCATACGAAAAACTGAATTAAAATTTTTCATCAAATTTACGTCGCTATATAATTTTATTTTAAGAATTCTTTAGCGAAAATCGCTTTTGATATTTTTCAAAATATTTTTTTACCATACAGTTTAATAAAGGTTTTTTTCAACATCGTAAAAATCTTTAAAGAATGTATGAATGTATACCATTGAGCCATTTCCCTTTCGGGGTAGGCGTGACACTACCCGATTCGAGTAGTTTTTCTAGGTGGATAGTTTCTTATAGTAAATAACTACAAGTATGGGCTCACCACACCACCCCATGAATAATTATCTAAAAACAATGTTTTAAATAATTTTGTAGTTTTACTCAGTGTAATTGAAAAAAAAAATTTGCTTTGACAGGAATTTGTATATAATTTGATTAATTATAATAACATTTGATATAATTTGTCAATTGCAGTATTAACCAAAGAGTATAACTCTTTCAATTGTGCATTGCGTACCTACAAGAAATTATGTAATTTTTGCAGATTTAATCAAATTTACTGATAAGGACCACCATTGTGTACCGAAACGTTCGAAAAAATTTAAGAAATTTCAATTTATTTGACCCTAAAGCCAAAAGTGAACATCAAAATTCTCAAAGAAAGTCACAATTAATACATATTATTTTTATACAATATATGCAAAATTCTCGATGAAAAACACTAATGTAACCTAAAGTTGTTCAAAATCCTAATTTTTACTTTCAAGAAAAATGATTTTCATTTCAAATAATCGATTTCTGGTAAAAAGGGTTAACATAACCTTAAATTGTTCCAAAATTGTGAATCTTCTTTGAAACCTTTATCGTCATTTACGGAAAAAATCACTAGCCTAAAACCTATAATTAAACAAAAGTTTTAATCTTCTTTGAAATCTAATGATTTTTTATTAAAAATACCGATTTTTCACTAAAAACCGATTTCTAGTGTAGAACACCAACATAACCTGAAATGATTAAAAAGTTCTAAATCTTCTTGGAAATGTTTGAAAAATACCGATTTCAGATGAAACACGTCAACATAAGCTATAGTTGTTGAAAAATGGTACATATTCTTTGAAATCGAATAAATTTTTATCAAAAATACTAATAATTCCCAATGAAAAACACAAACATAAAATAACAATAAATTATTGATAATTGTAAATATTTTCCAAACTCCAATGACTTTCCGGCAAGATGATCAATTTTTTATGAAAAACATTTTATAATACCAATTTTTGATATAAAACGTTAACCTAACTTAAAATTGTTGAAAATCGGAAATCTTGATGCTTGTTGTTTCAAAATGCTAATTTCCAATTAAAAAAAAAAATTACACAACCTACAATTTTAAATAAATTTCAAGTCTTCTTCGAAATGTTCTGATTTTATAATATTTTTGTATCCAGCGAAAAGTACTAATATAAAACATGTGTAATATTTTCAATAACTTATCGGACAGTTTGAAATTTTTAAGTCAATTGCTTAAAAGTAATGAATATTCGAAAAGCACAATTCGCCGTAGGTAAAACTCATATGATTTCCATTCGACTAAAATGTACAGAAGCTCATCTACTCCTTGAAAAGTCCTTTAAAATTATATTCATCACGTTTTCATTAAATATCATATAGTAAATTGTTTTATTTGAAGTATGACTAAATGCAAATAACTGTATGTATTATTTTTGAATAAAATAATTTCCATAGAAGAAAGACGAATATAATTGTAATGAAACTTTGAAGGAATGGAATGAGCTTTTGTAAATTAAAATGGAATGAGAATGATGCAAAAACAGAAATAGCTATGCAAATAACTACATGTCATAACCATGTAAGTGCAATTTTGTTTGAAAATACGTTTTATTGGCTTAAAAAGTCTCTAAAATTCTACCTGACATTGTGGTGAAAGGATATATCCGAATTCGAACCGATAGTGGGGTTTTATCTCGATAATCTGTGATCAATCATACGAAAATTTAAATCTTTGTATATGATTACATCCTCTTATTGTGTTAAATACTTACAAAAGAATAATAAACTAAATATTTTGTATACAAGTAACGCTGTGATAATGTAAAATCCATTTTTTCAAAGAAACGATTTTTTCTATTTAATTTTTCACTGTTCAGCCTTCTATTTTTCTCGTCAAGCGTTTATAATCTTCCAGGCATATGGTTTATGTTGACTGGGATTTTAGAAAATAAACAAAAATAAATAAAATATCCATAGACTAGCACGGGTTCGACAGCATTCGGCCACGTACTACGTCGTGACTATATATATATATATATATATATATTAGGGTGGGCCAAACAAAACTTCTATTTTTTTTCCTCAGATACCATGAAAATATTGTCAGAAATGACGAAAAAAAAATTCTGGTGGAGCTTGAGCTCTGAATATTAATATTAAGAGGTGGCGATTTGTGATTTCTGATTTCCCATTTAAATAACACAGGAATTTTTTTTAATTTGTTTTCGATTTTTAATGCGTTTGAAAGAATAATTGTCTAGTGAAAACAAAAACTTATTCTTATAGAGAATTTAACGATCTACAAAAAATGTCTGATATAATTTTTTGCTAAGTTGACTCATTCAAAAGTTATTGTAGATTGAAAATTAAAAAAATACTTTTTCATTAAACTTCCATCAGACTTTTGATCTCAAAGAGCTCAAAATCATTGAACACTTTAGATACCATGAAAATATTGTCAGAAATGACGAAAAAAAAATTCTGGTGAAGCTTGAGCTCTTAATATTAACATTAAGAGGTGACGATTTGTGATTTTTGATTTCCATTTAAATAACGCAGGAATTTATTGATATTTTTTTTCGATTTTTAATGCGTTTGAACGAATAATTGTCTAGTGAAAACAAAAACTTATTCTTGTAGAGAATTTAACGATCTACGGAAAATGTCGGATATGATTTTTTGCTAAGTCGACTCTTTGAAAAGTTATTCGAGGTTAAAGTCCAACTCTAAATCGTAAAAGATAATTTTTACAATGTTTTATATTCTATCACAAAATAATGGCTCAAAAACATGAAATATCTTATTTTTCGTAAAACTCATCCAATGTTTTTGGTAAAAATCTGAACTTTACTTTATCTGAATAATGACTTGAAAAAAAAATTTGGAAAACGGTTGACCTAAAGGCCATCCCTGCAACTTCCCGCCAATTTCAGTCACTGAAAGTTTGCAATTTAGCCGCTGGTTGCGATGTTTTTGAGCTCTTCGAGCTCAAAAGTTCAATTTTTGTGTTATTTTGAGCTCTCTCAGCTCAAAAATGAAGCTTTTCAATGCTTTTGAGCTCTTTGAGATCAAAATTCGGATGGAAGTTTAATGAAAAAGTATTTTTTTAATTTTCAATCTGCCTAAACTTTTGCATGAGTGGACTTAGCAAAATATATCAGACATTTTTTGCAGATCGTTAAACTCTCTAAAAGAATAAGTTTTTGTTTTCACTAGAAAATTATTCCTTCAAACGCATTAAAAATCGAAAACAAATTTTTAAAAATTCCTCTGTTATTTAAATGGGAAATCAAAAATCACAAATCGCCACCTCTTAATATTAATATTCAGAGCTCAAACTTCACCAGAATTTTTTTTTCGTCATTTCTGACAATATTTTCATGGTATCTTAGGAAAAAAAATTTAAAGTTTTTTTTGGCCCACCTTAATATATATAATTAAAAAAAAAGTTAAACAACCACCGCAGGGTACCACTAAGAGCAACTGCATCTGGAAAAAAATGTCAATGGCCCCCAGTAGAACCGCGGTAAAATACACCTATGGCCACGTCTCACATCCGTGAGATGGGTGGTCACAGGGCACGACGAAATCACAACGACAGGCCGGCGAAACCCTCGTGTGTCTTGAGGACACGAAGCGACCCAAGGATGACAGCTTTCTGCATCCATCTCGCAAGAGCCTTGGCATATTTTTGGCACGCGGGTATGGCTTTAAGGTTACGAACCAGCGATAATTTCACACCTCCGAGAGCACCTATCACAAGAACAATTACTCGTACCGAATATTTTGTGTGCAGTCGTTGCAGCTCTCTTTTAAGGTCTTGATACCTCTCCTCTTTTTATTTCTCCTTTGCAGTGATGTTGTATTCGGACGGAGCCGAGAATTCGATCACGAATATCGTTCGTTTCTCGAAGTCTTGGAGCACAATGTCAGGCCTCGAGTGCGCAACGGAGGCTGCTGCCCGAAAATCGTAGTTCCAGAAAATCTGGCACTTCTCGTTTCGGACAATTGACTCTATATCCCTTGGAGCGTTCGGCAGAGCAGGGTCGCGACCAACACCGTAAGAGCGACAAAGGTGGTAATAAAGTACTCTTAGGGCCGCATTATGTCTATAGATATACGTTGTTCCTGCGTGGGTCGGACACCCCGATAGTATATGTTCTAGGTACTCAGCGTGTGCATGACACGCTCTGCACCTATCACTGGGAACATCTTGACATAAAATGCGGGCGCGGTATGCTAAGGTGGAGATTACACCGTCCTGGCATGCGAAAATAAAGCCCTCTGTACCTGAATTGAGCCCTGATGATTTAAGGAAAGCAAAAGTTTGCTCCTTCGACAAGGACTGTTTTTCTACATTTCTGTGAAAGTTTCCGTGCATTTGCTTGTCGAGTAGCTCTTGTTGAAATTTTCCAACCTCTGCTTTCTTTACTTCGGCTTTTAGACGTGAAGCATCTAGATGGAGTAATGCACTTTCCTCACTTCTGATGTTAAAATTCAGGCCAAGGGTCTCGGCAGCTTGCTCCACGGCTTTGTAAAGGAACGCCCCTTCGCCAGTCATCTCGTGGTTTCTGACCATCTTTAGGAGAGGATCTCTGCCATTCGCAACGATGTAAGCTGTACTCAAAACAATTCGGTTATGAAGACACTGGAGATTCAGAAGTCCGCGTCCGCCTTGCTGGCGTGAAATATATAATCGCGGAACTGACGAATTGATATGCAAGCTTTTATGCATATGCATGATCTTACGCGTGGTGACATCAAGGGCCTTAAGCTCGTTCTTCGTCCATTGAACCACCCCAAACGAGTAGAGTAGAACCGGGACGGCAAGCATGTTAGTCGCAGATACCTTGTTCAACGCCGACAGATTGGAAGACCAAATCTGTCGAAGAAGATGCTTGTATCTGCTTCGGAGAGACTCCTTCACTGATGTTACGTCCTGAATGCGGCTTTGAGGCACGCCCAGGTATGTATAGGTCTCTCCAGTGTTAAGATGTCTAATAACACTTATATCCACAAGCTCAGGGTCCTTGGGAACGCCAGTAATCTTTCCTTTCTTCAAATGAATTTTGGCACACTTGTCCAAACCAAAGTCCATCCCAATCTCTCCTGTGTAGTTCTTGACGACATTTAAAGCAGTTGAAGTTTGCTTTTACCAGCAGCATAGATCTTCAGGTCATCCATATAGAATACATGAGTGACCTTATGCTCACGCTGATTAGTGTCGCCACAGAGGTATCCAGGAGAATTTCGTAGTGCAAGAGATAGAGGCAAAAGTGTGATGCAAAAGAGCAAAGGGCTCATACTATCCCCTTGAAAGACGCCCCTCTGGAAGGTGACGTTGTTCGTCGTCAGACGATAATTCCTAGATGAGATGGTAAATCTAGTTTTCCAAAGAGGCATCAATCTCTCTATGCATCTCACTATGTGTGGATGTACCTTCAAGCTTTCCAACAGACAGATGATAAGTCTATGAGAGGTTGAATCAAAAGCTTTCCAGTAGTCAATCCAGGCCATTGACAGGACGCGCTGATGGACTGTAGCGTCTTTACAGACACACCTGTCAATCAGCAGGTTCTCTCGACAGCCTGCTACACCTTTTTTCGAGCCACGTTGTTCGTACATCTCTCGCCATACAGGCTCAATTCGTCGAACAATCCTGTTGTTTAGGATAGCTGTAAAAATCTTATACAGTATGTTCAAACAAGTTATTGGCCTGTAATTCTCTGGTTTGGACAAGTCGCCTTTTTTCGGTAGGAGTATAGTGCGTCCTAACACTAGCAATAAAGCCTCCACGAACAGGGGTAATACTGGCATCGTAGCAGTCTAACACATCATTCTTAAGTTGATCCGTCCACTCAATGTGGGCGTTTCGCCGGTTCGTCGTTGTGTTTCCATCTAAATTATTTTCAGCACCCCGAACTCTAGGATGATCGGCATTGTTTGCCGATCCATTGTCGGGTGCTCTGCGCGTTCGATCGTTTTGAACCGCATCTACAACATTTTGGTGGTTTTTTGGTTTCATTGTTGTTCCCACGAGCAGCTAGGGAAAGGGATCGTCCATCCTTGTAGAGCCCCGCGTGCAAGGATAAGGCTATTACTCTGAGACATCGCCCGATATCCCAGAGTCACCGTTAAAGACACCTCACCCAGGTGCCATGCAGCTTTCGGCACGGTTCGCACACCTTCGCTTAGGGGTTATTCCTTCGGGACCATCCCTGAACAATTGTCCGCGACTGCTTATTAATTATTGTATCCATATTCAGCAGAAACCCTTGGTACGGGGACCCTCTATCCGCAACCCAAGGACGCGTTCGGTGGCTTTGTCATAAGCCCTTCGGTTCTATTCCAAGGGAATCGAAACCGAAACCGAATATATATATATGTATATATATACAATATGCATAATTAATTGTGGACTATTTAACTCTAGGGAATTGACGAATTTAAACTATGTAACATAGAAATGGCTCTATCATAAGGTATTCTCTTCCTGTTGCGGCCCTTTACCGAGGGTTTCTGCTGAATACGGTTACACTACTAAATAAGCAGTCGCAGGCAATGTCCAGGGATGGTCCCGAAGGAAAAACCTCCAAGCCAAGGCGTTAATCCACCGTGCCGAAGGCTGCATGGCACCAGGGGTGTGCTGTTCCAAATGGTGTCTCTAGGATACCAGGTTGCCTTCTAGAGTATACAGACCTTACCCCCGCATGCGGGGCTCTGCGGGGGTGGACCTTCATTTCCCTAGCTCCTCGTGGGAATTTTAATGGAGAAAGTATCAAATTTGAATAGAAGTGTGTGTGAGGAGATGGGAGGCGAATTAGACGTTGTGGAGGAGTGTGCCAGGAGTCAATGGACTCCTGCCAGACACGATATAATGAATGCGTTCAAGTATACGGAGGAGGTTCGAAGAAACATTCAAGACCTCAAGGATGTGCTGGAGGAGATGCAGAAATTCTGCAACTCCAAACGAAATATGTTTATGCCCATTAGGGACGGACTGGAAAAGGCGCAGAATGTGACGGGGGAGTTGGAAAGATCCCTGCGGTGGATGGATGCATGTTACCAAGACGCGATAACATACTCGGCAAAGGAGGTAGTGAAAAAGTACCTACACAAGGGAAGAAAGACGAGAGAAGATTTGAGCCAGAGCGGTACTCAAAATGAAGAAGCCGTGGAGGCTCCCACTACCCATCTTGTGAAGCGCGGAAGGGAGCCTTCAATGAGTCCCGTGGAGACAAATGCTGTCAGGCAGAAGAAGAAGAAACTGAGGACCCGCAATACCATTGCGGCGTCCTCGACACTTAAGGGCGGGGACGCAGAGGAGAACACTCCTGCACCCCCAACCATGAAGAAGGAGAAGCTTAAGAGAGCCCGACCCGAGGCGGTCTTGATAAGACCAGCTGAGGGTTCGAGCTATGCGGAGGTCCTGAGGAACCTCAAACAGAAGGTGAAGCCGGACACCCTTGGCGTAAAAATCAGGGGGGTCAGGCAGACCCGAAGGGGAGAGGTTCTGGTGGAGGTAGGGCCAGCTGCGGACGGCAGATCAAAGCTGTCCGCGGCCATTAAGGAAGCAATAGGGAGTAGAGGGAACGTACGCGATCTCGTTCCCCGCATCGAAGTTGAGGTCCTGGACCTCGACTTTATTACGGATGCAGAAGATGTGGAGGCTGCGGTCCGAAAGCTTTTCGGGAAAGCAGAAACGCGAGAGGTGAAGGTTAGCATAAAGAGGAAGGCCTTCAGAGGTGATCTGAGGGCCTTCGTCGAAATAAAGGAGGACCTGGCGAAGAGACTTCTCCGCACGGGACACCTCAAAGTGAGGTGGGTGTCCTGTCGTGTGCGGAGGAAGACAGAGTCTACAAGGTGTTACCGCTGCCTGGGCTTTGGCCATATGGCGGCGGGATGCAAGGGTCCGGACCGGATCCAGGCCTGCTGGAGGTGCGGCAAAGAGGGCCATAAGGCCGCGGCGTGCGAAAGTGCCCCGCAGTGCCACCTCTGCGCTGCTAAAGGAGAGAAATCCCGGACGGACCATCTGCCCGGGACTATGAGGTTTTGGTCGTTCCGAGAGGCAGCCTCATCGAGGAAACCTCAAGGACGACCAAGCTAAAGAATATCGCCCAGCCAGGATGCTGAAAGCCGACGAGCCCGGGTTGTGGTACCACCACACCGCTGAGGACGATGCGTGCATCTTGGTCGGGTGATGGTTTGAAGAATGCCAAGCTGGCAGGCAAAAGTAGAAGCCGAAGCACGGCTTAATGGCCTTTGGCCTGGGACTCTGACGAAATGCGATAAGCGGTTGCGGAGTCCTGGGTTCGAATGTGGTTAGTGCATGAGCATTTTTCCGTTTTTACTCCTTTAAATAAAAAAATAAATAAATAAAAAAAATCATAAGGTATTAGGGAAAAGAGAGAGAGATAAACAAAGAGAGAGAGAGAGAGAAGGACCAAGGAAAGAAACTTCAACCCCCTTTCATCGCTAACCAGAAGGAAGGATGGAAGTTACATGTATCTACAAGTTATTGAGTAGTGGATGAGGGAGACCATTGAGAAAAACACACACATAATTGAATTAAGGAGAAGTAGCAACCCTTGGATCAATAAAGTCTGCAGACATTTTGTAACCTTGAAAGAGGGTGGAAATAACTACACCCTCTATCAATTACACGTGGATCTTTTTCTGATGCAGAAACTTCTAGAAGAACGGATGGAGAAAGGGTGGAAATAGTGCACCCATTATCGATTACACGTGGACCTTTTTCCTAAGCAGAACCTTCCAGAAGAACATGAGGAAGAGAGTGGAGACAACTCCACCCACTATTGATTACACGTAGATCTGTTCCTGAGCAGAAACATCCAGAAAACACATGAAGAAATGGTGGAGATTACCTCCTACCATTATAGATTACACGTGGACACTTTTGAGTAGAGTAGAACGTTCTAGAAGGACACGTGGAAAAGGGTGGTACTGACGTCCGCCCACCTGAGTATAAAGGAGGAACCTTTTCCCATTTTCGTCGCCTTTTGCCATTGTATTCCTCCCTGGGTCCTGCCGTCGCTCACCACCAGAAGTCCTTTTGCCGCTGCCTTCCGCCATTGCCTTCTGCCGTCGTCTTTTGCTTTGGGTCTTCAAGCTGCTGCCGTCTTGGTCTTCAACCCTGCTGCCAATCCGTCTTCTGAGTTTGGTCCTGGATTTGGTTCTGACCGTCTATTCCGTGGCAACTTCACAGAACATTTTGGGTCTTCAATTTTAGTCCTTCGTCTCTTGCCAGCCTACAATTTTGGGTCGTTAATCTACAAGGCAAATTTCTCCAGAGTGTACCAGTAATCATCCCAAATCAACTGAAGGAACATAAATTTGACGACTAGGTAACGACAACAATCTCTCTCTCTCTCTCATCTAAATCGTTCCAGTTATCACCCCAGCATTTCTTCCTCAAGCAATTATTACCCTTTTCCTCCAGAGCCATTTTCTCCTCTCAAATCCTTGCAAGTTGATTCCCTATTTGCTCTATTCTTGATCTTCAATAAATGTTTTAATCTTGCATCTCCCTTAAATTCATTTATCCCTGAAACCTGTTCCCTTAGCCCAGAGTTCAGTACTCTGTAGATAAAACAGGAATCTCACTAACCACTAATGTTTCCCTAAATACCATCTTAGGACGTAACATATCAATTATTTTGGTGCATCGGCTGTGTTAAAACAAGTAAGGGCCAATGAATTTTCAAAATTAAATTCAGTTAACCGTCGTAACACGAAAGAAAGCCAAATGAATTCAAATTCATTCAGTAAAAAATGTGAAATAAATTAAATATGATACTTAAATATGATAATTAAAAATCCTTTTTCCTTGAATACAATTTTAAATTCAGTGAAACTTTAGATATTAAATTCAAATATTCAACTTAATTCTGTGAAGCTTTAGATATCTTTTCATTTACATACAATTGCAAAAAAAATTATATCAGAAAGTACGCTCGACGGGGCGTCAGCCTGTTATAATTGGAAATTTCCTTCAGTTAAGTTACAAATATTAACAACTTAAATTTATAACATCGCGCCGAGCTTATGATGGGCACCGCTTTGTTATCAATTCGTTGTCAATATATGGGAATAACTGTCGAAATGAGCAATTAATCATTTACATATCATTCTTCATTTACATAAAATTGTAAAGATGATTGAAATGTGGTAAAATACACTCTCTCTCTATTATAACCAATTAAAATCAAATCCAATGTTTGAAAGAAATTATACAAATGGAAAAACACGTATGAGATATGAGTGCAACGCAAAATGAAAAACTCATAAAAATAATTGAAAAAATTAATAAAATAATTATAATCATCGAATCAATAATAATTCCTATCAATCAAACGGATATACAAAATCAATTGAATTTTCAAATCAAGGAAATTTTGGGGCAAATCGAAGAAGTTATCAAAATCATTGATACAATGATAAATCCTCACAAAATCAGTATAATCAAAAAAAAACTGAGGATGTTTAATTATTCAACTAGGAAGAGACGTGGTGGAGGAATTAAAAAACGAAAATTTCGGGAGTATATCAGACTTCGTCAGCAACTTGAAAAATTAGCTAAGGAACTTACATCTAAACCAGTAGAAAATCAAACAACATCTAAACTTGTTGAAAATCAAACATCTAACCCGATTGAAACAACATTTAAAGCAGTTGAAAATCAAACATCTAAACTCGTTGAAAATCAAACATCTAAACTCGTTGAAAATCAAACGACATCCAAGTGTACTGAAAATCAAACATCTAAATCCATTGAAAATCAAACAACATCTAAAAGCACAAAAAATCAAACATCTGAACCCGCTGAAAGTCAAACATCTAAAATCGTTGAAAATCAAACGACATCCAAGTGTACTGAAAATCAAAAATCTAAATCCATTGAAAATCAAACAACATCTAAAAGTGCCAAAAATCAAACATCTGAACCCGCTGAAAATCAAACATCTAAATTCATTGAAATTCAAACATCTAACACTGCTGAAAATCAAACATCCGAAAATCCCTGGAAAGAATGTTCTGAGATGTTTGAAGTAATGTTAAACAAAGCCGAAATATTGGTTAAAAACTCAAAAACGAATTAATTTGCAAATAAAAAATTACTCATAAAATTATTCTACTAAAGACTTTTAGAAGAAAATTCACTTATGTCAGATCAAAATCACTCTAATAAACTTACTAAAATAATTTTAAATAATAGGATAGCGCATCGTAGGGGTAAACGACAACGAGAAAGAATTGAACGTATAATTATAGAAGCATTATCGGAGGGAGGAAATCTCTCAAACCCTGCAATTTCGGAAGCCGTGTGTTATATAGGTTTAAATAAAAAGGCATATAACAGGAAAGATTAGACTCACCGAAATAAAGGAAAAAATCAATAAAAGATTTATAATCATAGAAGCAATAATAAATTGTATTACACAACAAATCCAAATAAATCCTAAAATCGCAGGAATAATAAAACAAATTGACGAAGCTAACGAAATCATTGAAACAATAATAAAATTTCTATGAAATTAGTATCGTCAGAAATAACTTAAAATGAAATTAAATTAGGAATTCTCTTACATTTTTGCAAATTAAGAAAATATACTTCCCAATCATAAAACAAATCACTAAAATATGCAAGTAATAAAAACCATCATTCTTATGTTTTTATAACAATTCCCCTCATGTCAGATAAAAATACAGAAAACTTAAGAGTCACTCGAAGTCAAGCTAAGGCACTTGCTAATTCCGCGATAAATGACAAAACCCAACGTTATAAATACCAGTGAATTTGAACAAATTCAAAATCTCAATCAGACACCCGTAAATCAGTCCCAGAAAAAATTTAATTTTTAAATTTGAGATTCACCTTCTTTAGATTATTTAAAAAATCATCAATTATCTAATGATAGCGGAATAATCAGTTCCAGCAATTTAAATAAACCAATATTTGAAATTGATCCAACGAAGGGAAAATTCCATCTACTAATGGTGATAATTCCCCTATTAATGATACCCGCATAAATCTCCATTCAACTCCCGCCAACAATACTAACCCATTTTTCAATCTTGAGGAAAATCCAATTACCCCTGTTCGTAATATATTTCAACCAAACATGATACCAAATAATCAACAAGTCTCCCTTCGAGACGCTTTGGAAGTTGTACCTATTTTTGATGGTCGAAGCATCCCCCTAGCACATTTTATTGAAGGTTGTGAAGAAGCCAAACAAATGCTCCCAGCGGTACCGACAGTAGAACTTGATTAATCGATTAAAAAAATATACTCTCCTTCAAAAACAGTTTATCAATTACAAGGAGAATTAGGCAGTACTTACATGTGGGAAAAAGAAACAGTTTTATCATACGCCACACGAATCAAGGAAATTGCTGATCAAATTTACGATGCTCATAGAATAAATAATGGAGGGGATTTAGACGAAACGTTTAAACAAGGATTAGAAAAGGATTAAATGCAATGCTTTTACGCGGTTTAAGACCAGAAATAGAAATTCGTGTAAAAGAGGGAGAAGATTTAAAGATGTTACAAATAACGCAATTGAAATAGAACGTAAACTTAACGCAGTTTCAGATTTACGAAAGGGATATCCTTATAAACAGAAATCTGATGAATTAGAGGAAAATAAAACCTACGGAGACAAATCAATAAAAATAAACTACGCACAAGGGGAAATTATAGTGTGTCAAATTTGTAACAAGAGGGCTCACATAGCTTTAAGATGTCGAACCCTCGGAAATTTCAATCAATATTTACAGCCTCCCTCAAACCCCCTATTCAACCACTTCCCACCTCCTCAGAATAACAGACGCTTTCAAGAATCATGGTATAATAAAATCCCACCGTTTATGAGAAATCAATGGACACCCCAACATCAAGAGGGTGACCAAGAAAAATACCAATGCGAAGATAGAATAATGTGGACACCCAAACAAATACATAATTTTTCGAACCAGCAAAGAGATTTCACAAATCAATAATATAATTTTCCTAACCGATAATATAATTATCCAAATCAATCATATAATATTCCTAATCAATCATATAATTATCCAAATCAATTATATAATTTTCAAAATCAGCCAGACAGTTCCCCGAATCAATCATACAATTTTCCAAATCAATCATACTCTAACTCTCAACCTCAGTTAAATTCAACACAAAATACAAAAAATATAATTTGCCATTATTGTAAAAAACAAGGTCATATGATTAAGGACAAAAAAAATATAACAATAAATTACGCGAGCAAAATTCTCAACAATTACAAGGAAACTCGGGAAACGAATGAGACCTCCACAGACTAGATGCGATGGGGCAGGCATCGACATCCAAAAATTAAAAGCACCTAACCCAAGAAGAACCGAACCCCTAGAAACCGTCTCTATTAATTTTAATTCCAGTAAAGGAAATCTTATACCATCCATAATAATTAATACTCCAGGATTAAAAAATCCCGTACATATGATGATTGATACAGGTGCAGGTATAAATCTTTTGAAAGAAAATATGGTTGAATCTTTAACACCAATAAATAGGAAAAAAATATTAAGATTGACAGGCATTAACGAACACCCTGTTTACACTCTGGGTCAAATTAAAGTAAAAATTCTTGGATACCTAACAAATTTTAATATCATACCAACGGAAGTTCCGGTAGATAATGACCGCGTGTTAGGTTCAGAATTTTTCATTGATAACAATGTTAATATTAATTATGCAAGAAGGTGTCAAGAGGTAAATAATGAAAAATATCCGTTTTTGTTAAAGAATGAAATTATTTTACCAGAAAAATCTATTTCGGACATTTATTTAATTATTAAAAATCCGGAAATAAAAACAGGTTATGTTCCACGAATATCAATAAGCCCGGAATATTATTAGATAACGTATTAGTAACTAACGATAAAGGTAAAGCATTTGTAAAAATAGAAAATACGCAATCAGAACCAGTAGAGATTCAAATACCGGAAGTCGTTTTAGAAGAATTTGTAGAACTAACGGAACAACCATTAAATTTAGGAAATTCAAGTGCTTTTGTACCAATGAAGGATATATTTTGTAGTTTTGTGGATTCGGGAGATTTTCCAATTCAAACAGAATGAATTTACAATACTTCTTATAAAGAAAGAACGGAAGAAATTATGGATCTACTTCGTTTACAACATTTAAATCCGGAAGAATGTAGAAAATTTAATAAAAAACAATGCAGATAGATTTCATATTCCCGGAGAACGTTTAACTGCTACCAATGTTCTCCAACATAAGATATCAATGACGGTCGGTCACCCCGTGTTTACGCGCCGATATCGATTTTCGCCCGTTCATAAAGAAGAACTAACGAAACAAATGAATGACCTACTTAATGACGCTCTTGAAGGAAGAAACTCAATTAACCTAACTTCAGAACATAATTAAAAAATATCGTACATAAAAACAAATTCTAAAAATTCGTTAAATATCTTAAGCCCTCTTCTATTAATCATTTTTAGTACGATAAACATGTTTATAAATATTTCTAAGACAACGATCTTCAAGTACAGTATTAAGAAAATCAAAAATCTAATAAAAGAAAATTTTAGAAAAGAATCTATAAATCAAATAAGCTCAGAAATAAATACAAAATGTAATGCGGTAATCATCTCAGAGAAAAAATTAAGAAATCTAAAAAATCTAAAATAAAAGAAAATCACGAAATCCCGAATTCCAGTAAAATAAAGGAAAATCACGAAATCCCCAATTCCAGTAAAATGAAAGAAAATCACGAAATCCCGAATTCCAGTAAGATGAAAGAAAATCACGAAATTCCGAACTCCAGTAAAGAAATCCTATTTAAAAATAAAAAAATAAAATCACGAAATCCCGAATTCCAGTAAAAAAATCCTAATTCCAGAGAAAAAGAAACACGGGAGATGCAAAAAAAATTAAAAGGAAAGAGGAAGGCCTCAACAAAAAATTAATCAAAATAAGCCTAGGACTCAGATCCTGAATTTTTAAAGAAATATATATATATATATATATAAAGTGAGGCCAAATTCATAGTAGTCATAGTCATAAGTGCGAAAGAGATGCTCTTATGCGCCATCTACTAGTGTCTCACTTGCACTCACGCTTCCCTATGACTACTATGAAGTTGACCTTACGGTATATATATCCCTTTATAAAAATTACAGTGCCTCCGGAGAATCAAGCGAAGAAATTTTTTCAGATGAAGATGTTTAAATCCCTGACAAACAAACTCAAACGAACAAGCATTCCCCTTTAGGAGACTCATGCATCGATCGACAAATGACGGACGTGCAACAAGTAGATACGCAAAAGATAGGTCAAGATCCTAGAAAAAGAAGGAAATTTCTATCATATAGTATTACCTATTGAAACGGATTCTGGTAGTACTTTATCAAAAGCACTAGATAATATTAAAAAATCAATTTATTTCATTAGCAGATTTAGCAGAAAAATTGAAATTAAAATCAATAAGTGTTGCAAAAACCTCAAAAATTTTGTATATTGATTGGACAGAAATACAATCCACATTAGAAGACGTATTTTCATATTCATGGACAGAGATAAAACATTACTATACATCAATTGATATTTAACTCAAACGAATAATATATAT